>CM076574.1:579172845-579277392 GCA_034641835.2 Pinus albicaulis
AAATTAAAAAATTATTATCTAACCCATCTAATTTGAATTCAGTTATTTAAACTAGTGACTTTGCAGAAACAATTTTTTTCTATCCACCTGTCTTGTGTGGGTTCTTGACGTGCACATTTTCAATAAAAATACTACTTCCATGGCCATTCAGACTATCATAATCCCACCACTCCCTTCACTCTAACAATGGAATTTGCAAACCTTCATCCAGATTTTCCAAATCTTGAAAAAAATAGTTCAGTATGTGCGACTTGAGGGCTGTTTGAGTCTAAGAGAAATGGAAGAAGTTGAGATTATAATTTTCTAATAAATCAAACCATTTTTATAATGTATAATTTATAATGCTGACACAACATACACTACATAAGTTTAAACAGTAAATATTGCATAACTTTTGAAATTTTTGATTGGTATGTGATAAATTATTTTTATATAATATTAAATTTATATCATTTATTTATTAATTTTATAAAAAAATATATTCAAAAATACACAAAATTAATATATATAAAAAACAAAGCAGAAGTAGAATAAAAATATAAAATTAACACATAAAAACAAAGAATGCAACCGATAATAAAAATATGTAATATTGTTCACCATATCGATTTTTTTTTAATGTATGATATATGAATAGAACTGAATTTTCAAATTTTGAAAGTCTTTAACCCGATTCAACCAAATTACATTGAGTCCTTTCTAATAACATTTAGTTCCTACTGCTTGGCTCAAAATCCATTGCATTATATTCTCGCAATATAAACGGTCCAAATGTTAGAATTTAAAGAAACTACATGTGTATCGAGACCAGGTTAATAGAGATTCTCAAATATTTTATACTCAAGTCAGATCAAGAACCGGTTTTAAGAGATTATAAAATATTTTACTCTCTAGTCTTTTGTATAAAAAACCACTGTAGGAATTCTGAAATATTATATGCCCACTAACTAGTCATTTCTATCCCAAAATATATACAGTGAAAATATAACCACGACTGTAAAAATTTTATCGCTCTATGCTATCCCAAAATATATGTAGTGCAAATATAACCAGGACTGCAAAAAAATTGTCGCTCTACTTCTTACATCAACAAAAGTATAACTATGGTTTGAACAACTGCACCTATGAAAAAGGTCCTCCAAAATCAATTCCGTGCTTCTTTGATACAAAATATATGGCTGTAATATTTGAAGCCTCTACATCAACCAAAAATACCTTTGGAGACGCACCCCTGAGAAAAGGTCTTCCAAAAAAATTCAGTAATTTTTTTTTTTATAGAAAGATATGGTTTTGTAATTTTCTTTTTTTATACGAAGACATGGTTGTATAAACTATATTTGGAGGAAATGCACCAGGTGAAGAAAGCAAGAGACTTTTTTGTTTGTTCTATTTCACCGGGAAAGCCAAATGGCATCCTTGCTTGAATTCTTTCAGTGTTGCAACATCCTTGCATTCCTTTCCAAGATTGATAATCTTTGAAAATCCCAAAGGCTTTCATATTGCTTGTTCGAAATCGACAGAAATGGAAGCAATATTATATCCATTTGCGCATTTGTCGCTGTTTAAAACTTGGCTATTGCTTGTTTGAAATCGACAAGAATGGAAGCAATATTATATTTAAAACTTGGCTATTGCTTGTTTGAAATCGACACGAATGGAAGCAATATTATATCCATTTGCACATTTGTCGTTGTTTAAAGCTGGCACCATTGAAATGACCATGATGCATAGTTCGAACAAAAAGGGGAAGGAGAATCTCTCCTTAACGCACCAGAAAGCCACAGTAAACCTCTCAATAGTCCTCCCATCCCGTCATCACGCAAAAAATCTCACACTAACCCTTCTGGCCCTTTTCATTTCAATTTTTTTTTTGGAACGACTAAGCGAATTTGAAATAGAGTGGGCCGCTCGCATTCAATGCAATTAAAACAGTCGCAGTGGTGTACACGATTTTCATTTCAATTTTGTTTTTGGCGTGACTACACGAATTTGAAATAGATTGGGCTGCTCGCATTCAATGCAATTAAAACAATCGTAGTGGTGTACACGGAAGATACAGTCAAGTAGGTCCGTCCGCCCGTCTTGATGATCGATGGCATGGGCCTAGACATGGCATGGTTAGTGGTACTCTTAAGAGCATTAATGGGTCAATAGACTATGAAATATTGGTTGCTCCTCGAATTTTGGCAATGTGCTAGCCTAGTTGATGATGTGTCCAGGATTGATGATCTGGCAGCTAATCATCCTCTTTACTAAGTGTTCTGCCCATCAAAATATTCACTGATACTCTTTGATTTTCTCCAGGTGTTTGTTGTACTTAAAAATTTTAATAAATCTTGATAATATTCAGTTGGCAGCATGTATATGCATAACCATCTAATCAGTCATTGCATTAAACCATCTCGCATCGGTAGTTTTAGGAACAAAGGACATAAGGCAACAACAAAATGAATTGCAATTTGTGATTGTGCGGTAACTGACGTGGCGGTAAGGTGGGTCCTACCAATCGCATCAGGGGTTTTTAGGAGTGGGCAACATAAAGCAGTAACAAAGTGGCGTAATTGCAATGTGATATATCGAAATTACAAGATGGAAGGGTTTTCACAAATCGGGGATCGAAGCTTATCACATATCGGGGATCGAAGGATTTCACATTTCGCAATCGGAGGGGGAAACATGGATGGTTAGCAATAGGATTTACGATATGCGATAAGTGAAGTGACGTGGCAGGGAAATGGGTCCTAGTGTTATCACAATCGGGGTTTTTTGGAAGCAGCAGCAGATGGTAACAAAGGAATTTCGAAATGGCGATTGTGAAATAAGGTAAGGTGGGTCCACAAAGCAATACGATAGTGCAATATGACGTGGTGGTAGGTGAGTCCCACTGTTATCACAATCGGGGATTTAAGGAGGCAGGAGTAAGTGAATGCACCAAGAATTTGCGATCTGCGATGAAGTAGGACCCATTAATGGTTTTAAAGCGGAAAAGATATAAATAATAGAAATGTGATAAAGCTAAAAATAAAAATATGGAATAGACTCATGACTTAGCAAGAAATTGTGCTAACATGAAGTATACAGATGGAAGGCTCCAGGAGACCATCAGGGCCTCAATGCTGATACACAAGATTATAGACTCCACACAAGCTTTGATCTCCACCATCATAAGCTGGTGAACTTATTAGAGTGTCAACAATTCTCTTTTTAGTCCTTTGTGGAGGACAAAATTCTAGAGCATCACACTTCCTCGGAGTACTCTTTGTCCATGCTAAACATTGAGCTTAGGAAGCTTTTTGAGTGGGTGGCGATATTGGAGGTTTCGAATTTGTGAATGGATGTTGAGAAGGTTGGCGTTGCTGGTGCTCACACTGGGCAGAGAAGGGTTCATAGAGCTTGTGGCATGGAGGGTTTCAAACATGGTCCTTGGTGATAGTTCTTCATGGTCCTGAGTTCAGTTAATGTAAAATAGATATCAGTTTGTCTTTTGTATTGTAACCATCAAATATGATAACATGTAAGTTATATTTATTACAGGGCTCTTTTTGTAGAATATATGGACAACATATTTTTTATTTGAGTATGGTATGCATAGGTGATGATAAAATTTTTGTTTACTCATCCAAAGATATCCCTCTCATAGATGATCCCCATGTAATATAAAATTAATACCTGTTTCGTATAATATATATGTATGTATGTATGTATGTATGTATGTATGTATATATATATATATATATATATATATATATATATATATATATATATATATGAGGTTACCAAATTTGAAAATAATAAATATAACAATGCTTAATTTTTAAAATAATATACACATATTTAGTAAAGCTAAAACAAACTTTGCTTTTAAAAAAACCACATTGCCCTGCTATCATTTCTAGGAAAACACTTATAAACAAATAATCGGTAGTTAACAATTAACTTGGATAAGTTAATAATATTTATTTTAACAAACTTAGAAAACTTGAAAACAATTAAATAACATGTTTTATTTTTAAAATAATATATTAGTAAAAAAAAAAAAAACTTGTTTTTTGTTTTTGTTTATAATCACAATGCTTCACCATCATATCTATCTAAAACACTTTTAACTAAATAATAAAGTAGATAAAATATTTGACTTTAATAGATCACAAAGTTTAATAATATTTGTTTTAACAAATTTAAAAACAAGTTAAGAATATTTATACACTACTTACTAGTATAACTATATAAGTTACATAACATTGCATATTTTGTATGTGGAATATATTGATACAATCATACAAAATATGCTTATATTTTCAAGATAACCCCAATTAACTATGTACTTATCAACATTTGTTTACAATATATTACTAAACAAAATTTGTTATATTATTATGTTAGAAAATTTATTATGTTATTTTTTTTCTTGACAACAAATTATTATTAATGGAATTGTTAGTTTTTATAAATAAATATTATAATTTTACCAACACCCTAAAAATAACAATTTCAATTTTGTATAAAAATAAATGATTACATTTTTTAAAACTTATTAGTTATATATATGTTTACATTTTCAAAACATTATGAATATATATATACACACTTTATAATAATTTAATAATATATGAAAATTCCTATCTTATTAAAGTAAATGTGGATTTTCACACATATTGCATCAAAATAGGTATGCAATTCTATGCAAATTTATGAGCAACTTAAACTTTATCTTTTTGAATTTGAACCACTATATATATATATATATATATATATATATATATATATATATATATATATATATATATATATATATATATATATATATATATATATATATATATATATATATATATTTATTTATTTATTTATTTATTTATTTTAAAGTCAATACATTTAAGTTATTTAGAACTAAAAAAGTTATTCTCATAATTTTTATATTTAGAACTTAAAAAATATCTTAATAAATCACTCTTTATTATTGACTATTTTATTTCTCATAAATAAACATCGATATTATTTGAAAAAGACTTCATTTTCTCTTTAAATTTTCACTTTTAAAATAACATTGATATCAATTTGATATGATAATATGTGATTAATTATATTATGATTTTAAAGTTATTTCTCTTCAATTATTTATATAATATTCTATATAGCTTACATAATTGTGTATGGTTTGAATTGACGCAAATTTCAAACATTATAAAAAATATAGGTAATTGCATCTTAAATTTTGAATTGACATTCATACATTATGATTTTAAAACATAAAAACATTATTTACTTTCCAAAAAATTAATAAAATTTTAGATTTTTTTTTTCATTCTTTTTACTAAACATACAAACCATTTTGTACCTAAACAATTTGAAATTTATTTTTCACTCAAAAAAGTTAACAATTTAGAAATATTTTAGTAACCAATAGCTACTTTGATTTTAACCACTTAAAAAATATCATTAAAATTAACCAAATTCCACTAAAATAAAATAAACAAATTTAATGTTTTATTTTTTTTATATATAAATTCTCTAAAAATTTCTTTTCACTCAAAAAAAAATAAAAGAACTTGAAAGGAGAATATATTTACATATTTTTATAACTCATAAATATTTGGATTTTAAATACTTTATTAAAAAAATATAATTAAGATTTACCAAATCCCACTTAAATAAAAATATCAAATTTGCTATTTTGTTTTCTTCAATATGACTTCTCCAAATTTCTGTGCACTCAAATGATCTAATCCACAAAGATAAAGATAAATAATTAGGCTACAAATATAAATGGAGGGAATCCTGAAAACCTCTACTAAAATTTTCCATTGAAAAATATATTTTTTAAATTCGTGTCTTGTCTTGGAAGATTCCGAAAAACGTCAACCTGGATTATTATATTAAAATGATGTAACATTTAAAATTAAATCTTTCAAGTTGTTTTTGGCGTTTACGTCAGTATACCAAATATATAAGAATGGTGAATATTAAGTTGCAAATTTTGCCAAACTGGTCCAAAAGAAAATTTTAGATGCTACTTATGAAGCAGATATATTTGAAGCACATGCTATACAGAAATAAAGAACGTTTGCGTTAATTACATCCGACATCCTTTTCTAATATCCAGGCAGTAGCCTTAAAAAGCATTACATTGACATCCCATAGACGTTTTCCAGGCAGTAGAAAAATAGTACGTCTTGGCTGACAAAATCTGTATTCAACATTTTCATACTCTGCAAACTGTTAGATAGTTTTCAAAATTGTTGGCATCTAGAGATGATGGTGGCCTGGACAAAGAAGCAAAGGGCCACTCCGACAAGAGAATCCAGACATGGGTGTCAATGGGTGGGCGACGTGTTCTCAATCCGAGGTGTCGACTATTTCAGCAAGAGGCAGAAAATTCCGTCTGGGGAGTGGCTGATGAAACCTTCAGGGCATGGACTGGTTCCGCTGCTCGGCCAGGCTGCTATGAGAGCTGATACCATATCAAGGATGACAAAATAACAAAAATATTGAGCGCTCAGTTTGAAATATTTCAATTAATTTCAAGAAACTTGGCGCCATTGCCAATTTGAAATAGTGAACAAGGAGATTTGAAATCGTAAACGGAGGATGTGACATTGACATTAAATCTGCATTAACTTCCTGATGTGATGAAATATGAATTATGGATGCGGCAACGAATATTTTAATGGTGGTTGGAGATTTAATGGGGGAGTATTCTAGCAAGGCCGCGATTTGGCCCGGAAACCCCGCCCGTCGGAAAACTTCAGCTGCCCGTTAACGGAGAATATCAATGTCCTTTTCACTTCGCAGAGTGTCTGGGGATCACCGCTTGACCACGTTGTCAGACCTGGAAGGCGGAGACAAGCTCCACTCTCCAATGTAATTAATGAAAATATTGGATATCACGATCCGACATCTAGCTTAAGCGTAGATTAGACACTGGACATTTACTCAATGTATTCAATGCCTTATCAGGTCCGAGAATTTCAAATTCAGGATTCCCGCTAGAAATTTAAATTTATGTAACTTCTTAGGCAATGTTTTTCGCAGTTTTGGCGTTCAATGGGAAGATACGTGCGTCGGTGAGCTCCACAGTTGTTTTTCCCAACATGCTAGCCTGTCCAGACAGGCACCAGCTTTTAGGCGTCCTCATTCTCATTTTACAACAGGCACCAGCTTTTAGGCATCGTCATTCTCATTTTACAGGTCAAGAACCAGTGAATCCAGGGATTCATGACAGTTTCAAAAATATCAGTTGCTGCCCGCGCCTCTTGTTGGTAGAGATTGAAGCCAGTTCGGGATCCATACAATGAAAATCCTGCTTGAAAATATGCACGGGCGACCTCTTTTTCCATGGTGAAAGTGTGAATCCTTTTGCCAGCTCTCTTCCAGGCTTTCCAATTTTCCACTACCCACATTTTCCATCGCATTTTCGTTTTTCAGTCAAAGCGTTTCTGCGTTCCATGACTTTCTTGGGCACCCCTCCTTTCGCTTAACATATTAGAGTAATTTTTGTTATGGATTTCGAATGTATTTGTAAACAAGTATGTTTGTAATATACTGGGTAGTGGGAATACATTCTATTTTTTTTCAAGATCTTGTGGTTGCTGCTATGCCTAGCTTTTATCGATGGAATCGGCGCAAGCGATGCGGGCCACCGAGATTTCTCATGTCACGGGTCGTCTCAATGGATAGGGACACACTGTTGTGGGTTAATGGAGTCTGTAAATAAGCCCGCTCGAGCTCAGTTGATTACTCATTGTCTTTTATCATTAGTGCAATTAGTTTCCGTGGCACAATTAACCGCATCTGGTTAATGTGATGAGCTCTAACACCACCATGCATCTCTTTTTTTGTTGATTATAGGCAAAACACGATGTGATGAGCTGTAACACTACCATGGATCTCTTTTTTGTTGATTATAGGCCGAACACGAGGTATTTTGGGCTATCGATTCCCAGTGTGGGGAAAAATCAAAATCCATTTGATTGTCGGATTAATGGCTATGGACAGCTTTGGTTTATTGGAATGCTTATTTGTTTTTACTTTTCATTAGTAATAAGAAGCAACAACCATTATGCTAAATTCATTAGTTATCATGGTCTTCAAACATTAAGCCCTCGTTTTTTCGCTATTATTATCCTTAAAATTTACAACAATTTTTATTTTTTTTTAACTATACTATAATTTTTCATATTTATTTATGCACCATTTAAATGCTATAAACTATATGCAACATATGTAATTTTAATTTTTTTATTATTATATAATTTTTTTAATTTGTATTTATATATATTAAATGAGGAAAATCTTGTCAAATTATTAATGGAAATAGTTATTATTAGATGTTATCAGCTAATGTAAGTTGACTCATAATTGTCTTAAAAGAAAAACCATGCCATCTAAAATTACATATATTTTTACATGTCATTTATATATTATGTATAATATGTGTTTTTTAGTGTTATCAATATAAAAGTGATTTTTTGTTTATATAAATTTTGTCCTCATCAATCTTAAAATATGGTTTAACCAAGTAATATGATAAATGCATATAGATGTATATATGTTATATTTCTTTGAAATGATACAAATTCAATAACGTTCATTCTTAGGTCAAACTAGCTCATAATTTCAAAGATTTTATAAATGGTGTTCAACCATTTTTTAAAATTTCTCAAGTAATTTGGTCAAATCCATTAACTATACTTTTGAAGAGAAAAAAATGATCTCATCAAATCCATTTACATATATATAACAATGTCCATGGTATCATAACAATGTCCATGGTAATCATGGTAAAATGAAGGTAAATATCCATGCCATGGTTTGTAACAAAGATATTTTTAATGTAATTTTTATAAAAATATTCATCAACCAGTTAGAAAAAATAATTTACATTTTAAAAAATTAAGAATCAATTTTTTTAATTTTCTAAATGTTCACTGTAATATTTTTTTTTCAAAACTTTAATAAACTTCATAAAATAAAAAACAATATAACCTACCCTTGGCCACTATAATAATATGCATGGCATGCATTTGAGGAAATTTATATTCTTCAACAAGTAAAAAGGATGGAACTCTGGAGTTATCACCCTATCTTTTGAAAGCCCCAAACCCAATTGCTTTCATATTCAAATATGAATGTACTTAAAACAACATAGCTTCAAATAGTGATACATTTGAGATTTTCACATCCAACCATAAAATTAATCTATTTCTAATAAAACCAATAAATATATCTATTTTATAAAAAAAACTAAAATTATCACCCACGTACATGAAATAAATTGCATTAAAATTCTAAAAAAAAAAAAAATGTTATTTCAAGTAAAAGAATAGGAAAAATCAAACTTATTTCGAGATTTTCATATTCAACCATGAAATGAATCTATTTTATAATAAAACTAATAAATATATCTATTTTATAAAAAACTTAAGATTATCACCAATTTACATTAAAGAAATTGCATTAAAATTTTCAAAATAAAGTAAAAAAAATGTTATTTAAAATAGAAAAAGAGGAAAAATCAAACATATTTTAATCTATATGAACCACATTAGTTGGTTCGAAACGTGGACTTAATCCTAATGATGTGATTAATCCGAAAGTTCTTTTATCTATATTTTTATTGTATTGGATCACTAAAAAAACCTTCATTTTAACCACTATATCTCCATAAGTAAATGTTTTACATAACAATCAGTGAGTTTCAACCTTTAAATATGTGGTGTAAATTTCAAAATGATTAATATTTTAATATAAAAGAATAATACCCATCACTGCTTGAATCTCTACATCCATGGAGTATATTTAAGAATGAAATTTGATAAAGGTGTCTAATTAATTTCAAATTATATAAGAATTTCATTAAAATATAGAATAGTGAGTTTCAACATTTAAATATGTGGTGTATGTTTCAAAATGATTACTATTTTAATATAGAAGAAGGATACACATCACGGCTTGAGTATCTATATTTAAAAAGAATTTTGATAAAGGTGTCTAATTAATTTCAAACTATATAAGAATTTGATTAAAATATAGAATAGTGAGAAAGATGTATCTATTAAATTTAATTTTTGGTGGGTTTGATTGTCTATTTCAATGGAGAATATTTAGAAAGGAATTTTGGTAAAAGTATCAAAATTAATAGTAAATTAAACACCAATTTCATAATGAAATTTATTCCAAAAAAACACATCAAAATTTTATTATAATTTAATATAAAAATTATAGAAAAGTTTAAAATATCTAAATAAATTTTGATTATAATTATAAATTGATGATGATGATGATTAACTTCTACTAAGACCAATATGGTAGGCTGACCCTTAAAAATGTGAAAATTTAATCAAAATTTTTAACATATTATTTCTATGTTAAAAAAGTTTGGTAGTATGATAAGAAAAATTGAAAATTAGAAAGGATTTGAATATAAGTTGGGAAATATAAGAGAAAGTGTGTTTCATCTTCAACATTAGTAACAAATATTTTCTTCTTGTGGCTAGACCAATGCCCAATTTCACTACCAAGCTCATGAGAATTAGTTATTAAATCTCAGTAATGTTGATTTTCTTCTTAACACTAGTCAAGATGATGAATAATCATGGTTTTCAAGATTGGGGTTGACGACTTCCTTATAATATCTTAGTTTCATTTTTCTTTAACTCTTTATTTCCCCGAAACTTCTCCTTAAATTTGGAAGTAATAATATTTTTATTAATAAAAAAAATCCATATGAACAACTATGAGATAAAATGAGTTGTATTTTTTTTTGGGCATGTGATATTAATATGCCATGGTATTGACCCATAGTATTCTAGCAAAACCTATTTATAAATTAAGAGCTCCTATGGTAAATGAGGGATGATCTTCATGGTTCCTAAGTTTGCTTCTATCTCTTGCCAAAACTCTTATCTTTTACTAAGAGAGGATGTCATAAGGATGCCTAATATTTCCTTGGCCATTGAAGAATGGAGGATATCATCTTGTAGATAATACTAGCTGAACCATAGAAATTAGGTGGATGGTAAATTATTGCTATTGTTAATTATAAAAATAATTAATATATAAGTGAAACATATACACATTTAAAAACAAGTAACAAAATTATTAACCATGAACATCATCCCTGATTTACCATAGGAACTCTTAATTTATAAATAGGTTTTGCTAGAATACTATGGGTCAATACCATGGCATATTAATATCACATGCCCAAAAAAAACTACAACTCATTTTATCTCACAGTTGTTCATATGGATTTTTTTTTATTAATAAAAATATTATTACTTCCAAATTTAAGGAGAAGTTTCAGGGAAATAAAGAGTTAAAGAAAAATGAAACTAAGATATTATAAGGAAGTTGTCAACCCCAATCTTGAAAACCATGATTATTCATCATCTTGACTAGTGTTAAGAAGAAAATCAACATTACTAAGATTTAATAACTAATTCTCATGAGCTTGGTAGTGAAATTGGGCAATGGTCTAGCCACAAGAAGAAAATATTTGTTACTAATGTTGAAGATGAAACATACTTTCTCTTATATTTCCCAACTTATATTCAAATTCTTTCTAATTTTCAATTTTTTTTATCATACTACCAACCTTTTTTAACATAGAAATAATATGTTAAAAAATTTGATTAAATTTTCACATTTTTAAGGGTCAGCCTACCATATTGGTCTTAGTAGAAGTTAATCATCATCATCATCAATTTATAATTATAATCAAAATTTATTTAGATATTTTAAACTTTTCTATAATTTTTATATTAAATTATAATAAAATTTTGATGTGTTTTTTTTTAAATAAATTTCATTATGAAATTGGTGTTTAATCTACTATTAATTTTGATACTTTTACCAAAATTCCTTTCTAAATATTCTCCATTGAAATAGACAATCAAACCCACCAGAAATTAAATTTAATAGATACATCTTTCTCACTATTTTATATTTTAATCAAATTCTTATATAGTTTGAAATTAATTAGACACCTTTATCAAAATTATTTTTAAATATAGATACTCAAGCCGTGATGGGTATCCTTCTCTTATATTAAAATAGTAATCATTTTGAAACATACACCACATATTTAAAGGTTGAAACTCACTATTCTATATTTTAATGAAATTCTTATATAATTTGAAATTAATTAGACACATTTATCAAAATTCATTCTTAAATATACTCTATGGATTTAGAGACTCAAGCCGTGATGGGTATTATTCTTTTATATTAAAATATTAATCATTTTGAAATCTACACCACATATTTAAATGTTGAAACTCATTGATTGTTATGTAAAACATTTACTTATGGATATATAGTGGTTAAAATGAAGGTTTTTTTTAGTGATTCAATACAATAAAAATATAGATAAAAGAACTTTCGGATTAATCACATCATTAGGATTAAGTCTACGTTTAGAACCAACTAATGTGGTTCATATAGATAAAAATATGTTTGATTTTTCCTCTTTTTCTATCTTAAATAACATTTTTTTTACTTTATTTTGAAAATTTTAACGCAATTTCTTTAATGTAAATTGGTGATAATCTTAAGTTTTTTATAAAATAGATATATTTATTAGTTTTATTATAAAATAGATTCGTTCATGGTTGAATATGAAAATCTCAAAATAATTTTGATTTTTCCTATTCTTTTACTTGAAATAACATTTTTTTTTATTTTTTTTATTTTTTGAGAATTTTAATGCAATTTATTTCATGTACGTGGGTGATAATTTTAATTTTTTTTTATAAAATAGATATATTTATTGGTTTTATTAGAAATAGATTAATTTTATGGTTGGATGTGAAAATCTCAAATGTATCACTATTTGAAGCTATGTTGTTTTAAGTACATTCATATTTGAATATGAAAGCAATTGGGTTTGGGGCTTTCAAAAGATAGGGTGATAACTCCAGAGTTCCATCATTTTTACTTGTTGAAGAATATAAATTTCCTCAAATGAATGCCATGCATATTATTATAGTGGCCAAGGGTAGATTATATTGTTTTTTATTTTATGAAGTTTATTAAAGTTTTGAAAAAAAAATATTACAGCGAACATTTAGAAAATTAAAAAAATTAATTCTTAATTTTTTTAAATGTAAATTATTTTTTCTAATTGGTTGATGAATATTTTTATAAAAATTACATTAAAAATATCTTTGTTACAAACCATGGCATGGATATTTACCTTCATTTTACCATGATTACCATGGACATTGTTATGATACCATGGACATTGTTATATATATGTAAATGGATTTGATGAGATCATTTTTTTCTCTTCAAAAGTATAGTTAATGGATTTGACCAAATTAGTTGCGAAATTTTAAAAAATGGTTGAACACTATTTATAAAATCTTTGAAATTATGAGCTAGTTTGACCTAAGAATGAACGTTATTGAATTTGTATCTTTTCAAAGCAATATAACATATATACATCTATATACATTTATCATATTACTTGGTTAAACCATATTTTAAGATTGATGAGGACAAAATTTATATAAACAAAAAATCACTTTTATATTGATAACACTAAAAAACACATATTATACATAATATATAAATGACATGTAAAAATATATGTAATTTTAGATGACATGGTTTTTCTTTTAAGACAATTATGAGTCAACTTACATTAGCTGATAACATCTAATAATAACTATTTCCATTAATAATTTGACAAGATTTTCCTCATTTAATATCTATAAATACAAATTAAAAAAATTATATAATAAAAAAAAAATTAACAAAATTACATACGTTGCATATAGTTTACAGCATTTAAATGGTGCATAAAAATAAATATGAAAAATTATAAAAATTATAGTTAAAAAAAAAAAAAAATTGCTAGCAAATTTTAAGGATAATAATAACTGAAAAAACGGAGGCTTAATGTTTGTAAATTACATGATAACTAATAGATTTACAACATAATGTTGGTTGCTTCCGCAACTAAAGAAAAGTAGAAACAAATAGAAAATTTCAATAAACCAAAGCCGTCCATAGCCATTAATCCGACAATCAAATGGATTTTGATTTTTCCCCACCCTGGGAATCGATAGCCCAAAATACCTAGTGTTCTGCCTATAATCTACAAAAAAAAAAAAGAGATCCATGGTGGTGTTAGAGCTCATCACATCGTGTTCTGCCTATGATCAACAAAAGAGAGATGCATGGTGGTGTTAGAGCTCATCACATTAACCAGATGCGATTAATTGTGCCACGGAAACTAATTGCACTAATGATAAAAGACAATGAGTAATCAACTGAGCTCGAGCGGGCTTATTTACAGACTCCATTAACCCACAACAGTGTGTCCCTATCCATTGAGATGACCCATGACAGGAGAAATCTCGGTGGCCCGCATCGCTTGCGCCGATTCCATCGATAAAAGCTAGGCATAGCAACAACCACAAGATTCTGCAAAAAAATAGAATGTATTCCCACTACCCAGTATATTACAAACATACTTGTTTACAAATACATTCGAAATCCATAACAGAAATTACTCTAACATGTTAAGCGAAAGGAGGGGTGCCCAAGAAAGTCATGGAACGCAGAAACGCTTCCACTGAAGAACGAAAATGCGAAGGAAAATGTGGGTAGTGGAAAATTGGAAAGCCTGGAAGAGAGCTGGCAAAAGGATTCACACTTTCACCACGACAGAAGAGGTCGCCCGTGCATATTTTCAGGTAGGATTTGCATTGTATGGATCCCGAACTCGCTTCAATCTCTACCAACAAGAGGCGCGGGCAGCAACTGATATTTTTGAAACTGTCATGAATCCCTGGATTCACTGGTTCTTGACCTGTAAAATGAGAACGATGATGCCTAAAAGCTGGTGCCTGTCTAGACAGGCTAGCATGTTGGGAAAAACAATTGTGGAGCTCACCGACGCACGTATCTTCCCATTGAACGCCAAAGCTGCGAAAAACATTGCCTAAGAAGTTACATAAATTTAAATTTCTAGCGGGAATCCTGAATTTGAAATTCTCGGACCTGATAAGGCATTGAATACATTGAGTAAATGTCCAGTGTCTAATCTACGCTTAAGCTAGATGTCGGATCGTGATATCCAATATTTTCATTAATTACATTGGAGAGTGGAGCTTGTCTCCGCCTTCCAGGTCTGACAACGTGGCCAAGCGGTGATCCCCAGACACTCTGCGAAGTGAAAAGGACATTGATATTCTCCGTTAATGGGCCGCTGAAGTTTTCCGACGGGCGGGGTTTCCGGGCCAAATCGCGGCCTTGCTAGACTACTCCTTTAATGGGGCGCTGCAGATCATATTTTCAACGGTTCCAAACTGAAGGTGAAGACGACAAGTATGGCATGGGCGGCATGGCATGGCATAGCATGTCCATTAGTACTCTTAAGACGGCAAGTATGGCATGGGCGGCATGGCATAGCATGTCCATTAGTACTCTTAAGAGTATTAATGGGCCAATACACTGCTTGCCATGCAATTACGCATATCAACAGTTCTGCTAGTAATAATGATAACGATATAATTGAGTCTTCTCGTTACACGTCAGAGATGATGTCTTGGAAAAAAGAACCTCCGGTAGGGAGATTGATGTTGGAACTATGTACGCTTACTCCTAGTTTTATTGGATATTCCGGTGACCTTTTGCATGTTGGTAATATTGCACTTCCCAATACAATTCATGCAGGTGGTGTGAAATATGAAATCCGATGCCTCATAAAGTTGGTAGGTTTATTTATTCTTAAGATATGGTTTGGTTTAATATTTTAATTTATATTAATATTTTGTTTAATTTTTGATTGGGAAAATTGAATTGTTATGATAGAGTAATTAATAAGGTAATTAATATTAGATTTAAAATTATTGTGATTTATAATATAGATAAATGTATTTAGAAATAATCATATTAGTAGGATTTAGACAACTGTGTACCAACTAACATGATTTTCCTCATAACAAAGTAATTAATGTGAAGAAAGTTAATAAAAATTAGATATATTTATAGATTTTTGGCTTCTGTGATCCATTGTTAAATTATGAAGAAATCTTTCGGTAATAATCACATTACAATGAACATTGTTCACGCATTTCGAACCAACCAGTATGGTTCATCAGATCGTCCTGATGATGAACCACACTAGTTGGTTCGAAACGCGTCGATAATGTTCATTGTAATGTGATTATTACCGAAAAATTTCTTCATAATTTAAAAATTAGATATTTTATTAATTTTATTATTTTGAATAATTTTTATTTATAACAAATAAATTTCAAACTCTATAAAATTATTCATATCAATATTATTAACCAGTCATAAAATTGGTTAAAAATCAAAAAAATATTTTTATAATTAACAAATATTTATTTTAATATTAAATATTTGAAAAATATTATAAAACTTTGAAAATTTATTTTTATTCAAAACAATTAATTGAAAGTCAAAGTTTAATTTAACAAATTGATTACAATATTCTCTTGGGCAGGTATAAAAATAAGAATAAGATTCAAGCACCCAGATTGTCAAATTTTTTTGAGAAAAAAAAAATGGTGGGGCGACTTTATTTTTTACCCTCTGCTACGGCAAAGCTTATTTTTCAGTCCATCCGCCCATTAATGCGCCGAGGGATGAAATCCCCATCGTCAGATTAAAGCAGTGCATCATCCTACGGTGGCGATTTCATCCCTCGGCGCATTAATGGGCCGATGGACTGAAAAATAAGCTTTGCCCTCTGCTACTCCCTGGACTGCTCCGAGAAAAACGGACTGGGTTGAACCCAAAATAAAACCCTAGAGAGAGGAGAGGTACGGGATGAGAACAAGTGGTGAAGATGTGAGTGGACAGACCTCAACCTAAACTTAGGTGGTGAAAAGATAGGGAAAGTAATGCGAAGCATGTGAACATAAGTGCGTCGATTCGAGAAAGTTGCTTGTGATGTGGTGTCAGTAAGGCATATTCCTGTTTTCAAAGAATCAATTGCGTGGATTCCCATTAAAAAGGCAAAACACAGCGAAAGAGCTTTTAATATATAATAATGCTCTACAATGTTTTGTGTTTAATACCTTTTAATACATAATAATGCTGTACAAATTCTCGGGAAATGAGATCAACGTTTTGCATTTTATAATGAATTTTCTCAATTCTTTTGAATAAGTTTTATCATAACCTATTATGTTTTACGTCAAAGTTCAAAAATATTAAAAAAATCTAAAATATTAAATTTGGTTAGGTATTTGTGTGTTCTAACTATTTTATATTTTGAAATTTTTGGTAATTTAATACTTTGAAAATTTTTGAGGTAATTTGATTGTGAAAAATTCACAACTCAAATTTAGGATTACAATCAATCTCATTAAATTATAAACAAGCTTAATTGATAAATATTCCAATAAAAAACTCCAAAGCATATAACAAGATATATATTTCTCAATAAAACTTTGGAAAATAAAATTAGTCTTTTTTTTATGATTACAATCGATGTCATTAAATTATAAACAAGCTTAATTGATAAATATTCCAATAAAAAACTCCAAAGCATATAACAAGATATATATTTCCCAATAAAACTTTGGAAAATAAAATTAGTCTTTCTTGGTATGATGTTTCAACGATTTTTTTACTAAGACAATAGGCTATGATGGTTTGTTTTAGGTATAGATTTCATTATAAAGCTTCGGAAATGAAATCAATGTTTTGTTTTAGGTATATATTTCATAATAAAGTCTCTGGAGATAAAATCATTGTTTTATTCTCTATTCTTTCAAGGAATTTGCTTTTGATCATTGAGCTATGATGCTTTGTTTTAGGGTATATATCTGGCAGAGTCTCCCGAAATAAATCAATGTTTTTGTTTTCAGTTTGTTTAAAAGGAATTGGAGTTGTCTTTAGTGCGATTTTTTGAAGTTTCAGGTACCGGAATCCGGTGAAAAAATTCAAAGTAAAATTTTGGTTTGTGTTATTCAAACTGGTTTTTTGACTCTATATATGGATTCAGCACCCTCAAAAACCTCTAGGGCACTTCGATTGTGGAAAGTTAGCAATCAAACTTCTCTTTTTAATAATTTCCTGCCGGAATTTAGAGAAATTACACCGTAAAAGCCTTCAAAAAATCTCAATAAAGACTACTCGAAAGGAATTTGCTAGGTTTGTTTTAGAGCATATTTTATAATAAATTCTTGGGAAATGGAAGCAATGCTTTGTTTTATGTTGTTTCAAGAATTTGCTCCGAATTATGATGATGTATATATATTTTTGATGGTAAAGTATTTGAAAGTGAATGATATTTTAATTTATATTATATTAAACATATTTATTATTAATTTATTTTATTATATATAATATTTAAGAATACGTTTCTTATAATTTTTTTTTTAGCAAAAATAATTAATAAAATATGATTGTTTTATAAGTTATAATTAATTGTTTTTTTAAACTATAAAAGAAGTTAAATATATTATTTGATTTTTTTTGAAATATTTAAATTTAAGTAGTGGGAAACCTTAAAAGAATGTTTGTACCTTGTATTTAAAGTATTGGAAAAGAATACACGTTTGTCACACATGTTTGGTATGTGTCATATTAATAGGACACTAGCGAAATACATATCTAATGCATACCTTCAATGTATTTCTCGTAAAAGAGACCCTTTTATAAAAAACACATTTTCTCTTTTATTTAAGCTCATTTCATTCAATAAGCGAAGGGTTACTATGTAGTATTAGAAGAGATTCCAAGTGTTTTGCAATTTTATTTGTTCACCAATTTTCAAGTTTTTTCCTACAATACTATATTGTCTTCCTCATTTCACAGAAGCCATGGATCAATAATCGAGGATAGAAAGAAACATTTAAAGGGGGAATGATCCCATTGATGTTGTCCCCCCTCCTTCTTTAGGGTCCGCTACTGCTCCATTTTCTAGAGGTGGGTTGCAAATGAAAAAGCATTATTTTAGCAAGACAACAAGATACAAAGAAAAAGTTGTATAATTGAATTTGTATCATGATCATATAAAATTCTAAATGTTTTTAGTTTCAAAATTGTAAAAGGAATTGAATATTTGTCTATATTACATTTTTGTACGTGTGATTTACTATTTTTTTTTTAATATATATATATATATATATATATATATATATATATATATATATATATATATCACAAATTTGTGTGTTGTAATATGTACATTGTGTATTGTTTTTGAGGTTGCCGTGTCTCTTATTAGACACTCGTATTTCCATGTGTTTCATGTCTCATGTCATCTTGTAATGCGGCTTAGACTCAAAATATTAGTGTACATTTGAAATGGGGAGGAGAACATCAAAATGAATTAGGGTTGTTATATTATTCAAAGATTAAGGATTTTGTTTTTGGATGGAGAACACATACTTCAAAAGGTCTTTTAGCAAGAGGTATTCTAGTTTTCCAAGGACTATTAGAAAATGAGGAAACAAAAGTTCGATGTTATGTATCAATATATTTTTCTTGATCATTGGTACAATTCAATTAAAGATTGGAAACCACTAGTTCATATGATATCCATAGTCGAAAGTCCACAAGAGGGTATTAAGTTAGAATTTTGTAGCAATAAAGATTCATTAACTCTCATTAGAAAGAACTCAAGAATGTGGTTCTATCCTTAGTTAAAATGAGATTCACCCATAGAGGGATCCAATTGAGATGACCTATAAATGACCATTGAAGTACTGAACTTTTTGAGTACTCTATGTATGATTTCTCATTATAATTAATGTGTCCAAATAATTTCACTTAGAATATTTAGAACACAAACAATTGAATGGTTTCTTGCCTTTTCTATTTGGGTTATAGAAGTATGAACATAGGACAAAGAGAATATTATCCATAAAATTAAGTTGAATAATTGCCAAAAAAACTTGGGGCAAGTCCAAAATTTAAGGACTTTGAACATGCAATCTTATACAAAGTTTAATCAAATTCCAAGAGCTTTACACTATTGAAGTTTCTTAGGATTTTTGAACATAAAAATTGTATTAAAAGTCATTTTTCCTAGATTTGATGAGCACTATTAGTTTTGAACTCCATAAAAAGGTTTAGAAATGCATATTACTCCTTTTACTTATTCACACTTATTTTTATTAAAGAAAATGTAAAAATATGATATGCTATTAACTTGCAAGTTAAGAACATAAATAATGATAATATTAAAGATTCCCATATGATAGTCTAAGTATTCAAGTTAAGAACATAAATAATGACAATATTAAAGCTTCTCATATGGTAGTCTAAGTATTCAACTTACTTGAGTATATAATATGGAGCGGTTCAAGGTAATTTAGCTATACCCATGTTAGTATGTTAGCAACATGTGGAATAATATTAAATATAACGTAGTAAATTTAAATTTTGAATATTTTAACAATTTAGGAAAGGCGGGGTTTGGATGTGTGAATTTTTTTCTTATAAAAATATAGTTTTGAAACAGGTGTGTATTATTTTTAAATTAGGTTATAAGTTATCTTTCTTATTAACTTTAAGCTATATAAGTGACAATATTTTTCTTTCAAATGCAACCTTATTGAGCTGAGAGGCTAAAAGTAATTAAATGTAAAAAAATATGTGAGTAAGATGCTTAAACCTTATACTTTTCAAAAATATTTTAACACACACACACACACACAAACACACACACACACACACACACACACACACACATATATATAATCACTAAAAGAAAATATTGTATCTTGTATAGAACAAAATATTCAATGTGGGTTATTAATAAAACATTTTAACATGAATTAATGTTGACCTATACTTTAAAAATATACTAATAAAAAAACCATTTTAATGTAGCCTGATAAAATGACTCAATGCACTTGCTATGCAATCTCCATAACATTCAATAATACAATTTAATCGATGATAAATTAAAAATTGTTTTTTGCACTCTAAAATAAGTTTTCACTTAAAGAAATTTGATCCTTCTCGGCTCATGTTAGATATGTGCTTAAGATGAACCTATGTTAGTATACTAATCACTTTATCCCTTTCATTTGCTAGAATTTGCACCCTGGAAATCTAATCTCTTAAAAAAAATAACACTCATTATAAAGACAAATAGAGTTACACAATTAGTTAGATAAATGGTGAACAACACCAATTGAATGAAACCCAAATATTAAGTAGCAGAAAATAGTTGTTGACTTACTTTATCTTTATAAATCGAATCCCACAAATTCAAACTTACAAAATCACCTTATTTTTACAACACATACTCAACTTCTATAATCCATAGTCCCATTAACCATATAATTGCATATAAGTGTATATTAGTTATACAATACATACAAATTATTCCAAGTGTCAACCTACTTTGAAGTTCCTTACAATCGCATATAATTAAAGACTGTGGATATAATGGAATTTAAGATAAAAATAAAAAATCTAAATATTTAACACAATAAATGTAAGTAGAAAAACATAAATAATTCAAGTAACATTTTTTATTAGTAAATAGCTCAAATTTTAAGAAAAGAAAAACCCTAAAGAAGTAAATTGGTGTAGCCATAAATATTCATATGTAAAGATGTCTAATAAGAAAAACATAAATAATTCAAGTAACCTTTTTTATTAGTAAATATCTCAAATTTTAAGAAAAAGAAAAACCCTAAAGAAATGAATTGGTGTCGCCATAAATATTCATATGTAAAGATGTCTAATATTGTATCTGTATTATTCATGTTTGCCGATGCAATTTGATAAGGACACATAGCCTTGAGACAATAGTTATTACTATTATTATAAACTAAATTCTTCAATAACGTATCATGATTTTCCAAATGTTTTCAAGAGTACAAACACTAAAGCAACCATTCAATCTTAAATTTATCACTAAACAATTGAGCTTCTCTCTTTTCCAAATGTTTTCAAGAGTACAAACACTAAAGCAACCATTAAATCTTAACTTTATCACTAAACAATTGCGCTTCTCTCTGAATCTAGAGAGAACATGTTAATTGCACTTCTCCCTTAATCTAGAGAGAACACGTCCTTTTGTTCATGTCCAATATATATTAACTATTATATGATTTATCTACCTTGTTAATTTTAGTTTTAATGAATTAGCAAAATTTTTTATTTCATAATATATGAAAAAAATAATTTAATTTAATTTAATTTGATTATATATATATATATATATATATATATATATATATATATATATATATATATATGGAATTCCAATTTATAATTAAAAAAATATATAGTTAAATATTAAATCTAGTTAGATTATACTTTCCATTCATTAAATTTTACATTGGCCTTCTTTATAAGCCCTCTTCAATTGCTTGTAGCCATATTCGTTTCCAACCCATGATATTAGAACTTTGGTTTTGAATATATTGATATAGTGGCTGGAGGAAACAAATTTAAAGAGGACGCTGAGAAAACACACAAAGAAAATACTTTTTAAGTTTAGTTGATGATATTAAAACTTTTCTTTTGAATCTTGTTGGTGTACATGCACATAGTTAGCCTTAATTAGCTTTAGTTCAACTCTAGTTATTGCATGTGATTTGCACTTGTATTTAGCTAGTTAACTCAAGTGCTTACATGTGGTGTGCACTTAGCTTTAGTTAGTTAGCTCTAGTGCTTGCATGTGGTGCATGTGCACATTAACAGAACATAAAGCACACTTAGCTTTAATTATCTATAGTTATTGCATGTACAACTAAGCTTAACTTAGTTGTTTTATATATTGATTCTCAAACTAATATTGTTGAATCAAATTCATTCTTGTTGCCTTGAGGGGTCCTGACCCAGGTTCAAAGTTATCCCGCAACCAACAAAACCCTCCAACTGCTGGTCCTTTCAATAGTGATATGCTTGCGCAGACCATAGTATCACCCGAAGTAGTATGGGGGGATGTTGGAATCAGGTTTCCACACCCTGAGGAAGTTTTTGATGTAGTGACCCTAAACAGACTTAGAACATAGATTATAACATATGCGTTCATACATAGTCAACATATCAACCCTTCTGCAGATTAGACTTCAATATATATTTGTGCACAATAATCAAGTATACTTCAATCAGATCTATTCATCTAAAATTAACTGATATTCACGCAGATGCAATTAACCATTAACATAAGTAAATATGCAACACAAAACAGATTCATATCTTAAAGAAAATGATAGATAATCAATACACCAAGACGCATAAGAGTCCATGTTCGCCAAAAAAATCTCCTTTATTAAGAGATATATCAATTCCAGTACATTTAACCCTTCTGTGCACACAACCAATAGAGTACGCACACAGCCAACACTTAGGTCTCTGTGCACACAACAAACATGAGCCTTTCCACCCAAAATCCAGACTTAGATCAAAACCTTAACAAACATTCATATCCGATCAATTCATATCCTTACTTGACTTGATCCTTACATATTTATACTATCTAGACACACACATACCATGGTCTCAAACCATGGTTTAAGACTCACGATTTTCCCTTTAAACCCATTACAATGATTAAGGGACTTTGATCCACCACAAAGCTCCTTTGAATATTTCGCGCAACGCGCACAACAAAACTTATACAAAACTTAACCCAAAAATGTACCCTAGGGGGCCCTGCTCCAACAATTCTCAATTCCAATTTTTCTTTTTCAATTCTCACAAGTTTGTGCTATTATTCTTCAACTAGATCCATATTTGTGCTCTAATAATTTTACATGGCATCAGAGCTACAAGGGTTTGGAGAAGGTGCATGAACAATATTTTGTAGGTTTGAAGAGAAAGTAATTGGAAATTGTTTGAAGATTTGATTTGCAGACCAAAATATTGGAGAATTGTCACAATTGTTGCTACAACCACAAAGTGAAAGAATGGAATTCCCAACTTCCACTATTCCGACTCCATACAATTACTATGAATGGAAGTCCATGATTTTGCTTCACCTTAGGAGAAAATTCTTGTACCGAATAGTCATGGGAATCGAGACAGAACCAATGTCTAAGCATGAGAAGACAAATTGGCTTAATAGACTTGACATGGCTTATGGAAGATTGTGTTTATCTGTGTCTCATGATATTCTTTATGAGATCAGAAATATTGAATCACCACATGAAATATGGACTACATTGAAAGGATTATATGGTGATGAAAATGATATATAAGAACACCATTTGGAGGCAAAGAGATCAAGTTATTATAACAGTAATGAAAGTGGTGAAGACTCCAATAATGTGGAGAAATATTCTCAAGACAATGTTGGACAAGAAGACTCTGCTCCTTCTATTGTTAATGAACCTATAGCAGATGAGAATTTTATCTTGTCTAATAACGAAGACATCGCACATGAGGAAATATCTTCCTTTGCTAGTGATGAAGAAACTAATTTAAGAAACATAGAAGAAGACTTTGATTCCTCTACTATTAATGATGTTAATGATGCAGATCTGATGAGGTCTCAATTTAATGATGCCCCACATCCACTCTTGGTCGCAGAGCCATGCATGCCCATGCATGCATCTAAGGAGGCATTTATAACACGATGTATGCACATGAATGCATCCACAAAGGCATCTCTAAAGCCACGCATGCACATGCATGCATCCCTAGAGACAATCATTCCCATGCATGCATATAGGGTACACGAATCTGATCATCAAATGCATGACGAAGTTGCACAGAATCCATATTGGCATGAAACCATGTATAGTAAAATTCAGTCCTTGATCCAAACATGGGAGTTGATACCTTTACTTCAAAAAATGAATCTTACTCCTCCAGATCCATGATGTGATCATTGATCTTTGGTATTTTTTGAGTTTCGAGCACACTGCTGATATATTCACTAAGACTTTCACTGAGCAGAAGTTTTAATTTTTGCAATATGGATAAACAATAATATAAAGATATGGACAAACACCAAAATAGTCTCCTAATTGTAGAGAAAGATGCTATAAGATCTGGTATGCAGATGCAGAATGAATTTTAACATCTTTAATAAGAAATCAACCCGTGAGACTCACACTAAAGGAGAAGGTTCAATGGTTGGTGAGTAGGTCAAGTGTAGTTCTGAGGCTGAGAATCCCAGTCAATATGCTTCCTCCTAAACCCTTTAACCAATTTCATGTTGTAACTTTCAATTTGGAAGGAAATATCATAGGTTTTGAATATTATTCTTGTATGAAACAACATTTCAAATTTAAACATGGAGGTATTGGGTTCTCCATATCAAGGCCGCTCGAATGTGAAAAAACAAAGGGAGTAATATTTTTCATCTTAGTTTTCTTCAGGTTCCCGAGTAGAAAATATAGGAACTTCCTCTAGTTCTTCATTGTCGTGTCCATTCTACATATAATAGATTCAAAGGATTCAATATCAAAACGTTCGAAACCCCAAATAGAAATATAGGGTTTAAACTCATTCTCACTATTTTGCGAGAGGGGTAACCCTCATGTTTTAAATGTTGTTTGCCCATTTTCACTTTTAGTAGCATCTTTGTCTTATAATCTTCACATGATCGATTTGGTGATGGGTAGAGTAATAAAATGAAGGAGTAAGATACTTAAGCACAATCAACCACATTCTGATTTTTGGATGGGCCTTAGGCCCTTATCAATTGGAAACATTTATCTCATATTGAAAAAACATTAGACTTTATTTAAATAAAAGGTGAAAATTAAATAATGATAGAAAATTCAAGTGCTAATAAAGGTGACAATCCTCGGCATTTGAAGGGTTTACATAAATGTCATAAACGCTAGTTCAGGGTGGAGATCCTTAACATTCATTGGCATTATAAGAAAACATACTATGATACTAGGTATTGGAAAATAAATCTAGAAGTCAATTGTATTTGTGAAACCTAAGGGTGAGCTTCAAATACATTCAATATATGAAAAGGCATTTATCACATAAAGCAGAAAGACAGTAAATACCAGTAACTATAATGTCTTGTCCATAAATTATTTATTCATACTCAGAATATTGTAAAAGTTTTCAGTATAAAGTACATAATGATAGTTTATATATCATATACTACAAAAGAGAGAGAGACAAGTTTTACAAATAGAGCGTTAAATCCTTTAGGTAGGCTTCTCGGCCTTCAAAACATAAAGTGGCCCATAGATCTCTTGAGAAAGACTAGCCTTCAACTGCCAAAATTGTAACCCTTCAAAGTACCTAATGCTACCATTTTATTCTTTCTTTTTTCATATATTTGTGAAAATAAATTCTAAATTTAAGAATAAATAATTAGGTGGTATATTTTTGCAGCCAAATTTTAAATTCAAAATGAAGAAATAGGTGGTTCAGAGTGGCTAAACACCTCAAAGGGAGTTTTTTCACTCAACCTCAGTCAGTTCCTATTGTCATAACAATCTAAAAATTGTCTCACTTTTCGAAAATTTGAGCAATTTTTTATGCCTTCCCTTCTCTCTTGATGAACTTTCCGAATTAGTAAGTTTCAAGGCCTTGAACCTTAATAATGCACTCTTGGACACAAAAATAATAGTTTGTTCTTGTTTTCTGCAACTGTACATTGTGATTGGTTGGATATTTGCATACCCATTTTTATTTTTAGGAAAATAGCTTAAGTGCATTTCTTTTTCAAAAAAAGAGAAATACTTTTTTCTTTAGCTTTCTGTTGTAGCTGATTCGATTTTGTATATATTGGGTTAGTTATTAGAGAGCATTATATATCTGGGTTTTTTGTTTGTGTTTTAATTGAATGTTGGGTACGTGTTACTCAAAGGATGTATAAATAACCTCTCCGTGTAGGAATCTCCTTCATCGAATGAAAATTTAAAACATTTTTCTTGCATGGATTTTGTAGAGTCACATAAAAATCCATACGTCCACACCCCCTATGAAGAATATAATACAAGTACAAATAAAACCAAACGCTTAATAAATATAATCAAAAACTCTTTTTTAAGCTTACACATAGATTAGTTTACGCTAGGAACTTGGGTTATGCGGTGGTGAATAAACTTCCCAAGATCACGAAACTGAAAACTAGTGTCATTAAAGAGATAAAAATCCTGATGCACTCATATCATACAAGACCGATACCCTAACAAAGGAGTTAAGCGAGGGACAACATTGGAGTGTGATAGAAGGTAGATTGCCTTCGATTGCATTTCCAGTGGGTATTTTATATATTGGGGTTCCCCTTTGGGATGTCGGAACTGGGTCGGGAACCAAGGTGTCCTGCACATACAACGTATTATCCACGACCATGACCCCCCCGGAGGTGTCTGTGATTCGAGGTAACCTTAGTGGCCAAATTTTTTAGGGACGAACACAAGGTGACTAGGGTGGGCTACGCTGGTACCTAAACAAATGAACCTACTCCGTCTTCAGTTTTTGGGAGGGTGCTCGTCTTCACGAGAGTAATTGGCCCGTTAATCTGAGGTTCGGGTGAAGCTTAGGAATAATTGTAAATGTACATATGACTGACTCTCTCTGTTAGCCACTGTGATACTAGGTTTCATCTCCAGCTAGTGGTGGTTATCAAACATAGTCATATCCCTTGGTTGCTTGCTGATTATATTTTAGAGTGTTTTTTTTAAGGTGTTGGTTTGTTATTACCGAGGCTATAATAAATATCACTTTAATTTTTTTTTGATAAAATATACCAAAGCTACATTCGACCCTCATCATATATCTAGATGACAAAGAGGTATTCCTCCTCTAACCCTAGAGGATATATTGAGCCTTGGTGATTCATATTCTCCCTCTTCGAGAAATCAGTCTCTAGTTTCTAGCACTGAATCACATAGAACTTCCCAAGAAACTATACTTCCTGAGGAATTTTTCAATGAAGGAGTAGTACCTCCCTATAATACCCCCCTCACCGATCCTATTGGTCTAGTTATGATTCAGGTAGCACTAGTACCTATCATGGCTTCATCTATTCCCACATCTAATATCCACATGACGACTAGTGGGTTGTGGTCTTTTGTGGACAATTTTTCTCCACCATCACTTCCCCCGCATATTGTTAGTTCTACATCATTGATCAGTCACCCTGCTAGTTAGATTATTCCTATTCCAAGAAACTTGGTTACTCTAGCTATGAGTGGATTCCATTACCTCCTGGTCCTCACCCCTTTCATGTAAGCTCTTGGACCTCAGGCTATCACTCCTAATAGTATTGCTAGCTCGACCCCTTTCAACAACCCGTTTAGTTGGAACCCTTAGCTGAGTTCGAAACCCCTGGCTAAAATTATTTAGGGAAATGTTCCCAACATGCATATACCAATAGGGTGAATATATTTACTCCTACCATTTACATGAAAACCTAGTTCGTTTCTTATTGATTTTCTTCCTTCCAACAGTTACTACCCTAGTGTCGTTCATGTGCCAATCGCCAACTATGTGGCCAATAGCATCCCATAACCAAGTCTTGCTTCCTCCATTTGGGCACCCCCTCCTCAACCTTAGTTGGGTTAAGGGGGAAATTCCTATTCGAGGGGAAACCAGTCTTTTGCCCCCCAGCCTAACATCCCATATGGACAACCACCTTATATGTTTGCACTGCCATAACAAGGAAGTTATTATTAGACGAATCCCTTGTATCATGTTGGAAACACCTTGATGGGGGGACCCCCAAGTCCTTCAGATCACCCAACACCACCTTGGTTAGATTCAGGGCCACCCACGCCGCCACCATTTTTGGAAACATTATATATCCCAGATCTAGTCCCTCATGTAATACATTAAACTATGCATATGAATAAATTTATTTCTTCAAAATCTTTGTTAATTGTACTTTTCTAATTAAGTATCAATTTTTTTCTTTTTATTTTTTAATTAATTTTCAAATATAAACCATGCAGATTTGAATTGGTTGTGGCGTATAATTATTGATTCTTTATTCTACTCATTTCCCATTACAACGAAATAAATTTAACCACCTTCACAAAGTAGACCACCCCTTTCCCAAAAAAAATCTTCCACAGTAGCATAAAAAAAATGCAAAGCAAAAAATATCAAGGCAAAAGAAAGGCCTTTGAAGCAACGTTATGGGTAGTCATGAAATGCACCAAATCTTATAATGGAGGAGGAAGTGGATCAACTAGTTCAAAGGGTTGGTTTTTCCCTTATTGTAAAACAAATAAATCAGGGACTATTGGAAGAGTTCGATGGAATTTACTTGGAATGGGGAAAAAAGAACAATCAACTATATCTACAATTGTACCTAACACAGAGAAAGTGTCTCTACATAAACAATTTAATGAACTTGAAAAGTTGATACATATTGTTGAAGGTTCAATTCAAACTAACAAAAATCATAGTGGATTCGTAGTTGGTGGTCAACACTCTTATCCTCAACATCAAGTTTTCATTTTCCCACCTTGAAAACTTATGGGATGTATAAGGGAGGGGAAATCTTCATGCATCCATTGGATGATTTTTTTTCACAAATGGCATATCTTTCAATGTTTGTAGATATCCTTATTAGAAAGAAATGGTGAGGGATATAGTTAACACTGCCCCTAAAGGTTACACACCTCCTAGTTATGAAAAGATGAGGAGAATAGTGCAGGGAAATTTTAGGGGCAAATATTCGTAGGTGGGCTAATTTTCCATGCTTTTTCCAAAAAAAATATTCTCCAATTTCCATTTTTTCTAAGAATGATTTTCCCAAATTTTACAATATAAAGTTATTTTACCTTGAAAATCGCCAAATTTTTATAGAGACTATATGAAATTATTATAAATTTTAATATTTTACAAACATGTCGCCAAATTTTTATAGTTTTCATATTAGGGACTAGTAAGATTCGCCAAGGTTTCTAATCCTTAAAATATTTTCCCACCCTTAAAATTTTCCCTAGAATAATGTTATCCGAAGAGTGGGCTTGGGTTGAAGCTACACTTCATGACATTAAAGGTATCTGGAAGGAATATGGGGTCTCCATTGGCTCATATGGTTGGACAAATGTCAACCATCATCCACTTATCTATATTTTGGTTTCTTTCGTGAAAGGATTTATGTTATTAAAATCCCATGATACCACAGGTAAGAAAAAATAGGGTCCATACCTAATGGGTCTCTTCAAAGAGGCAATAGAAGAGGTTGGAAGAGAAAACGTGGTCCACATTATTAAAGATAGTGTCTCAAAGGATGTCCTTGTTGGGGGGTTGATTCAGGATGAATACCCAACAATTTTTTGGACTCGTTGTTTTGTGCATTGCATGAATTTTCTCCTGAAAGATATTAATAACATTGCATGGGTTGGGAAAATTATAAATGAAGAAAATAGGCTACAAATTTTTTATGTTAATCATGCATCATCCATAGCAATTTTTATGAAATATGCGAATCTTCAGCTTCTTCTATGTGCTATGACTAAATTTGCATCTGCATTCATTGTGCTTCAACACCTTATTAAAATGCATAAATATTTGAGAGAGATAATGGTATCAATGGATTGAAGGGATGGAAGGGTTCTCATATTGGGGATGGTCCAAAAGTTGAGAACATTATTATTGGCGTTCCTTCAGAGGATTTTTGGAGGAGAGTGGAGGATATTGTCACCCTCATCACACCTATTTTTTCCACCCTACGCATATCTGATAGTAATCAACCATGCTTAGGGGATGTGTTTCAGAGTATGAATCAAATGAGAGAGAAACTTCATGATATAATGGAAGATGAAAATTCTAGGATTGACAAAGACACTAGAAATGAAGTGGGGGAACTTAGTCTGACAAGGTGGAAAATGCTTCATAGCCCTCTTCATTCAATTACATTCTTAATTAATCCTAAATGGGTTCACAAGAAACCATCTAAAAATGTAGAGGTGATGCAAAATTGGAACACTTGTATAAGTAGGTGTTACGATTGTCAGAATCACACTATTTACGACTTGAGTTGGGAAAGTACTTGAGATCAGAAGACCACTTTGCGAATGAATATTGTGCATATAATGGAGAACAACTTGTACCCATAGAATTTTGGATGCAATATGGTATATGGACTCCCTTGTTTCATAGGTTGGCTATCTATTTTCTTTCACAAGTTTGATCAATAACAAATACCTTTAATGTATTGATTTATTTTTTAAGCAATTAAGTCTAATGTTCATTTCCGTTATTTTCAAAAATGTCAAGAAGATGGGATTTCTCCAATTCCAAGTGGTTGACGTCATATATTCTTAGAGAAATCCAAGTGGAGAAATCCCATCTTCTTGAAATTTTTGAAAATAATGGATACAATAGATCTCAAGGCCTTTAAGCCTTCCAAAAATCCTATAAAGGGTTGAGTGGAAAATCTACTCGGGTGGATCCTATCTCCAAGGTTAATCTCCCATTTATCCAAGGGACAAGGGAGAAAATTTCCCATGTCCTTAGAAGAAATAATGTCTCCTCTTCATTTAAACCTCTCTGTACTATTAGAAATTCTCTTGGATCTGTAAAGGATCCTATTGACCCTAAGGACATGACAGTAGTTTCCATGATTCCTTGTTCCTGTGTTACTCCCTATATTGGAGAAACATGTCGATCCATTAGACAAAGAATCTAGGAGCATGCTGCAAACATTAGACACAATCGGTCTTGCACCTCAGCTCTTGCGGAACATATGGAAAAATCATGTCACCATGTATGCATTGAGGACTCCATAATCGTTGCCAAAGTTGATCACTTCCACCATAGGATGTCGAGGGAGGAAATTGAAATTGAAAGGCATGCTGATAATCTCAACAGAGATGATGGTTGGAAATTAAGTAAGAGCTGGACTCCGGATCTCTCTAAGTAAATTATTTCTGTTTTGAGACTCTTGATGCGTCTGGTCTTTTTATTCCCCTGTCTTTGAATTTATTTTCATTTTCCTTTTTTTTATTCTTATTATCTTTAATGTTTTTATATTTATTATATATTATCCTTTGGATTATAATAAATAATAATAAACATAAAAACTTTGTCAACCCCCTTTTTATAAAAAAATTATCTTCACTCTTTAACTCAATATTATCCTTTTATATTTAACTAAATTTTATTTGTAAAAAAATAGTTTATTAAATAATTAATTAATATTATTAATTAATAATATTTCTTAACAATTAATTTTTTTTAATATTTTTTCCCAATAAATAATTTACTAATTTAAATAAATCCTAATGATGTGATTAATGTGAAAGAAATTCATCTACATTATGGATCACAAAAGTCTTAAATCTAATATTTATCATCTCAACAAACTGAGGTAACTAAGAAAATTTAAGAGTAAAATGACCATCTTGATATCAAGATATATTTAGCATATTTAAAATGATTATATTAATATTAGATATATTTACATATTATTGATCAAATTAATCATATCTTTCATAGATTTTCCTTGGGCGCACACGAGTGAAACCAACCTAGATCCATCTTAATTCTGGATCTATCAAGGGCCGAGAGGGATCAAATATTTCGAGGTGCAAACCTTTCCTCAGGTTTTTCACTCAAAAAATAGGTGCAAACCTTTCCTCAAGTTTTGCACTCAAAAAATAGGTTTTGCACCTCGAAAGATCCGGAGTTAAAATGTATCTAGGTTGGTTATTATTTTTTTAACTGATTCGGTTGATATTTAATATTCAAAAAGAAGGGGGAAGAATTCCCTGTTACATTCGAGTGATGGTGAAGAAAACCATGGAGGGGTTAAGTGGAAAAATACCGAACCTCCTTTGTGACAACAACTACTACTATACTGCATGAAAGAATCCTGATATATTCTAACAAACTGCGAGAGCATAAGTGCAAATTTAAATGATATGAGATGAAGTGAAAGATGAAGGAGTGAGGATTAGTCTATATTAATAGGGCAACCATAAGATTCATTGATGTTGTCTTGGTTATCTCCCGGATTGGCAGTGGTAGCATTGTTTGAACTGGAGCTAGGCGTTGATCTCTTGTCAAGCATGTATTTCAGGATCTGCAGTGACTCTTCCATATGGGTACAACGGTTTGAGGAATTATTTAGCTGCTACTTAAAATATTATGCTCGATGCTAAAGGAAAGCAGTGCCCACTTGATGTTTATCTTCCATAATCTTCAACTTTCCTATTATCTTCTCCATCTCGACTTGGAGGTTGGCACAATGGAAACAATTTTCATTTCTCATGATGACTGAAGAAAGTACTGATTGATTGTGGGAGAGAAAAAAAATGTGCTCTATTGGGGGTGGAAATGGTGATGGAGTATTTGAGTTGCTGTAGAGAAGACGGAAAAGGAAAGTCGGGATAGATACAAGAGGAGACAGTGTGAGGGAGAGGGTGAGAAATGTGAGAGGGAAGGCTGCAGGAGATCAACGAGTTAGTGTGGGAGAAGCCAATGGAATTCTCCACGAGCAAGAGCCGAGGAAGACAGGTCGCAGGAGGGTGAATGTGAGCCACTGAGTGCATAGAGGGGAGATTATAAGAGAGCACAATGCGGTTGTCATTGTGAATATGATGATTCAAATTGGGGACATAGCCTAAATAAATTAACACCAAGCGTACATCCAGCAACCTGCAAGCCAGATATACCAGATCTTATGATGTAACAAGATCTGAGACTCACGAAAGGGGGGGGAGTCTACTCCTTGAGCCGAGATCATAGCAGGCCATATACTCAATTTGATTTCAACAAGTATCTAGGTTGGTTATTAATACAAACTACCCTTACTCATTTCCTAAAAAAAAAAATGAATAAACATATTTGGTGTGTAGGAGACGTGGTAAAAATATTTCATGTACTCGCAACCATAAATAAAATATTTGGATATACATGTGAAGTAACATAATTTTATATTAACTTTACATAGAGATAAAGGAACTAAAAATACAAAAATATTATATTTTCACTTTACTTTTTAAAAATACTTCAAAACACTTAAATAAACTATTCGAATAACTATAAGAACTAATTTATCTCAAGGTGAGTTTCATATATATGAAAATAGAAAGAGTAAAAATAAAAAATGTTAATGTTGACCATAGTAAAATATCTCAATGTAAAAAAAAAAAATGAAAGTAAAAAAAAAACAATTAGTTCCTAATAAAAATAATAAGAGCTAGAAGTATAATTCATTCAATTCTTAATATACCAGCCTAGATCAATCTTAGTTCTATATCTATAAAGCACCAAGAGGAATAAAATATCTTGAGGTGAAAACCTGTTTTAGAGTGAAAAGATATTTGATCCCTCTGAGATTGGTAGATTCGAAATTAACATGAATATAGGTTATGTGTGTGTGTGTGTGTGTGTGGTGTAAAGCTCCTATGTTAAGTTGGATCCTGAGTGATATTGACCTTATTCTCTTAGTTGAAACATGGGAGCATGATGAATCTAGGGTCCCTCACCTCGAATATTTCACTCTTTGGTTTGGTTGGAATAAGAAATCCTCTCGGAGGGGTTTTGGTGGTATAGCCTTGCTATATAAAGAACACTTTTTCCTCTCACATCCAACTTCATAAAATCAACCCCTTCAATCAATACATTTGGATCGAAAGCTTTGATTCTACCACCAATAGGATCTTTTTTTCAATCTTCTATTTCGCTCCTATCAACTCCACATCCTTTAAGAAGAAAAACCTGGATAAGAATTATCCTTTCAATTCTTTAGAAAATACATCTCCAACCTGAGAAATTATGGTAATATCCTTTCACTGAGATACTTTAATGCTAGAACTTCTACTAACCAATCCATTACATTAAGAGACAAATCTAACCCTAACCCCTTGTGGCTTGATGAAGATAGTAACTTAGCTAATAAATTCAAGAGAAAAACTGAAGACAATATCAAGAACTTATTCAACACTGAGTTCCTCAAATGTTTCAGTTCCCATGATCTAATTATTTGCAATGGTATTAACAAGTGGCCCCTCTCCGGTAAGATGACATATTTCCATGTGCTGGGTAATAGTGTCGTGGATTATGCAATTTATAACATCCTAGTCCTCAACCATATAACAAAATTTGAGCTTCTTAATGGATTCAAGCTTGACTCTGACCACAAACCTCTATCTCTATCCCTGAATCTTGCTATTCATACCACCCACGTGTAGGAGATAAATGAAAGAAAAATACACATTCTCTTCGATAGAAGTAAAATCGACCTCTTCTTAAGAGATTTAGAGAGGGATTTAGGCCCCATGGATTATAATAATAACATTGATCAAATTTATTACCATTTCACTACTATCCTTTCCAACACCATTAGCAAGTTTTCTAATGATATTTCGTTTAAGCCGTCTAATAGAACTTCCAATCCATGGTATGACAAAGATTGCAAAATTGCTAGGAAAGCGATCAGAGACACTCCTAATGAAATCATTAAGCTGGAAAATATCAATATATACAAAAATATCATGAAGAGGAAGAAAAGATCATATATTAATAAAATACATGATTGTCTTCTCCACCTTTCTAAAGTCGCTCCCAAATTTTTTTGGTTCAATGTTCTTGTCTGTAAAATCAAAGATAACCATTCTATCCCCTTAGAAAACTGGGACAACTATCTTAATAAGTTGTATGAATCTTCATACACTATGGGCACCACCTTAATCACTCCAATTAAGGAGGATGTATTCTCTCTTGATGACATTGAGTCTCGTATTATTAAGCTCGCTAATGGGAAAACTAAAGATATTGAAGGATACCAAGCTGAGATCCTTAAAATGGGAAGATCTATCCTTATTCCTTATCTCCACAAGCTTCTAAATTTGGTTATAACACATGGCTTCCCTCGTCTTTGGACGCAAAGCCTTATTGTACCTATATTTAAAAATGGGGATAAGAGTGTTCCATCTAACTACAGGACCATTATGGTTAGCCATATCCTGGCCAAGATTTATGGGCTCATTTTGGAGAAGAAGCTTAGCCTTTGTCTTGAAAGCCAGGGAAAAAGAGCTAAAGGACAAGATGGTTTTAGAAGACATCAGTCAACTATTGACCATATGGTCACTCTTAGAATCATTACGGGGGAATGTCATGATAATAAAGCTAATCTATTTTGTTTCTTTGTGGAATTTAGTAAAGCTTTTGACACTGTTCCTCGAGATAAACTTTGGGAGAGACTTAAAGAGATCATGGTCCCTCCTGAGTTGAGTATTGTTGTGATCTGTCTATACGAGACCATCACTGCCAAGCTAAAGACTAATGAGGGTTGGTCTAAAGAAAATAAGTGCAATATTGAAGTTAAGCAAGGGTGTCCCCTATCCCCTACCCTTTTTGGCATATACATCGATAAGATAGAGGAGTGTCTAGAATCTGCGGGTGCAAGTGCATCGAGCTTGTTGGTGTTCTCATTATTCTTCTCCTCTATGCCGATGTTATCGTTCTTCTTGCAAAAAGCCATGATGACCTTGACAAGCAGCACCATATTTTTCATGACTACTGCTCCAAGATGGGTATGATAGTTCATACCGACAAGACTAAAGTCATGATAATTAAATCCAAAAATATCGCCCATGGTAGTTTCGTGTATAATAACCAATGCTTAGAGTAGGTTTCTTCTTATAAGTATTTTGGCATTGACTTCCCTCATCATCTCAACTAGAATTATAGCATTGAGAAAAGGATTATTGGGGGTTGGAAAGCTTATTATGAGCTTGAAAATAATTGTAAGTCGGGCGATCTTTACATTTGGTGTAAAAATAGGTTCCTCTTTGAGACCTTTGTCACCCCTATTTCCTTATATGGATGTGAAGTTTTGGGTTGCAGTATATCTAGAGAGTCATGGAGGAAGATTGAGATGATTCAAAAGAAATTCATAACCAACAACCTTAAGATCAAGGGAAATACTCCCTATCCTATCCTCTTGATCAAATCAAATTTGTCTCCCATTGAAATTAGATCTATGTTTAGATATATGATGTATAAGAAGAAGATTGAAAACATGGAATAAAAAGGCTCCCTGAAATTGCTTCTAACTATATTCAAAACCATCACCTTAGCTTAAACTGCGGGTGGCATAAGGATGCCCAGTCCTGGGTCAACCATTAGGGAATTAAGGAGGAGATCAGTATGGAAAGAAAAGATAATATAAAAAATACTATTACCTCCAAGTTTAAATACAAGTTGTGGGAGGATCAGGAGTTGGAGGGTAAAAGGAAGCTAAGATACTATAAGGAAGTGATCAACCCCACCCTTGATAATCAGAATTATCTCTGTGTGTTGTCCAACAATAAGAAAAAGCTAAACATCGCTAATATAAAAACAAATTCCCATGAGCTTCAGAGTGAGACTGGGTGGTGGTCTATTCCAAAGACCCCTTGGAATGACAGAACCTATCAGATTTTTGATTCTAAGCAGGTGGAAGATGAAAAACACTTCCTTTTAGACTACCCTGCTCTTACTCACATTCGCTTTCAATTCCCTACCATCTGCCACACTTCCAGTCTTCTTAACCTATTAAGCCAACCCACATATAGCGATCTTGGAGCACTTATTTCCCTTCTCTTTGACCATAGAAACAAGATTTAGAAGAATCGAACTTAGATTCTTTCTCCTTTTTTAAGGTCTGATAGACCGCATTGGTCTCAACAGATGGTAACCATCATCATATATGTATATATATCATCAGAAAAAATTGGAGCCCAAAAACCGCCAAATATAAAATGACTATTTTAACATGTGGCATTTAAAAAATGTTATTAATGATAAATAAATCAATGTGGTTCATGGATAAACTATTTCAATGCCCATGTTAATTAAATTATCTCTCGCTCTCTATATGTATATATGATTAGAAAAAAAGTATGTATATATTTTATAAAACAATTGAAAAAAATAAAATCTTATGTTTAAAAAATTTCAAGTAGTTTCACAATTCTACATTTGGTCCCTTTTCAGGCATATTTTTTTGTCAATTTTGTATGGAATCCAGTAAAGCTTTTTTGGAATTGCAAGTTTAATCTAAGTCTTCTACACAATATAAGTGGCGAAGGAGATGTTCAAGGCTTTGAATCCATTTTTTCATTCAAAAATACAATTTAAACCATGAAAGATGATATATATAAACAAATTAGATAAATGGATCCATTTTAACCAACGATCTATCATACAACAAGGGGGACCAAATATCTTGAGCTACAACCCCTAGATCCGTGGTTAATATGGATTTAAATTGGTAAATAATGAAATCATATACCATAAAATCATGTCACATTTGAAAAAATATATATAGAGCATAGATTGTGTCTCCCCAACACATAATGAGTTGATTTCTTAGAGAGTAACTTTCTCTATTTTTTTTTTTTTTTGCATTTTTAATATTGAAAGAATATGATATTTATATTGATAGGAGTGCTTATTTTAAAATATATATTTCATAATTTTAATTTAATCATCATGTAATATAGTCATATAAATTAAATGACTAATCATATTTCTATAATTATAAAAATTATTTGTAAAATTCTCCGGATTATCCACAGTATCGAAAAACATTAGTAGATGTTTCAATCCCAACGGGGATCCATCTTCAGGAAAAGATGGTAATTATAAAAATTATCTAAATTATAACTTTATTTTCAAAATTATATATATATATATATATATATATATATATATATATATATATATATATATATAGATATAGATATATATATATATATATATATATATATATATATATATATAGATACATTCAAAAAAATATGTAATAATATTATTAACCATAGATATTCATCTCCACTTTACCCATAGAGATTCATATCTAATGTATCGTGAAGAACCTCAATTTATAAATAGAGTTTGTTACAATACTTTGGGCCAATACCATGATTTACTAAAACCATATCTCCAAAAAACCACAACTCATGTTCATATGACATTTGTTTTATTAATCAATTTAATAAAATGATTGAAAGTACATAATTACTTTTGCGATAGATCTCAACCTTTTATCTATGACCATTGCTAGGAATATTTTAAAATATTATGTGGAATTTAGATACCTACCATCCACCTTATTATAATACAATTTCTAGAATTTTAATTTAATCGTCAATAATTACCCTGTAAAGTGTCCCTCTTTGAAAACAACTTCCCTCAACTGTCACTTGTACCATTGTGTACTGTTGATTTTGATGTTAGACGATTGAAATAATATCTACCTTAGGATTGAATATTGTTATTAATCAGTTAAGAAATGATAGAAATAAGGAAAATCATTTTAGGTCCTTCAAACAACTACATTGTGCACATGAAATTGGAAGAAATGTCAGGAAAAAATATCTCTGCACGTTCACTATCATATAAGCAGAGGTCATTGGCTCCTAGACACCATTACCATGCTTATATTTGACATCTTCTGCAAGGAATTGCCGGTGGTACGCCTCTTATTTTCCTTCATTCCTTTGTTCCTTTACAAGGGTTTGAAAGAGCATTTCCAGTCAATTTTAACATATTGTTTCATTTTTTTGGGGCAAAGAACATATTCATGAATTCACAGGTGCTAGAGGCATTAATACATGGAGATTGGGCTCTGTTTGAGAAGCACCCAGATCTAGAGAGCGCTTTGGTTTGGGTATATTTTCATTCAAATGTCAAAGAATTCAAACATGTGGCTGCCTCCTTCAAAATACAGGCTTTCATCGAAATTCAAAGATGGTTGTTAACATGTTATTATATTCTTTTGAAAATCTTATGTGGAATGAATATGTAGAATGGGAAACTTGTTTGGTTGTGGCAGGCTTCGATTGGAAACGATTTGCAAAACCTCTTACGAAATTGTATACTGAAACTATAGATGGATCTGCAATAGAAACAAAGAATAGTGCTTTGATTTGGAATTATTAGGATGCTGAACCAGATTTTGGATCCTTTCAGGAAAAGGAACTACTGATCATCTTGAGAGTGTGCTTGCAAATGAACCTGTTTCTGTCAAGAGTGGTCAAAATATTGTAGAAGTTAAACCTTAGGTATGAAGATATCAATATTTCAGGTTTATACATCTGATGGTCTGTGTCTAGAAGGTTACTCACATAATTACTAGTTATTGTTAATATGCAGGGTGCCAACAAGGGCCTAGTAGCAGAGCAACTTCTCTCGAGAATGGTTTAGAGATGCACATTACCATAATTTGTTTTATGTATTGGTGATGAAAGATCTGATGAAGAAATGTTTTAGTGTATTATGAGTGTCATGTTAAGACCTTCGCTCTCCCCTATAGTGGAAGTGTTTGCATGTAAAGTGGGACAGAAGCCTAGTAAAGCCAAATATTATCTAGACAATACAAGAGAGATCACCAGAATGCTTCAGGGCCTAGCTTCAGTTTCAAATCAAGCAAAATGGAATCCATATTTTCGTGTTCCTCTTTGTGAACCCACATTAAATTATTGCATTTAAGTTTAAGTTTTTACTATGATTATGTAAACAACATCAAAATTCTCACCGAAGCATGTCTAGCTTTTGAAGAGGATCATGATGAAATTTGGAAGAGGAAAGAATGAAGTTGTATCAGGTGCTTAAAGTGTTGGAATAATACAATCTAGTAGTAGATGCAGGTAAACTGATCCAGTTATTTTGGAAGCATAATTAGAGGAATTGCAGTTGCAGGTGGATGAGTTGGCTGATTTTGTAAATACGAGTGTGACATTCTGTTCAACATATGGAATTTTATCATTTCTTTGGTTTATTTATATGCCAAAGTTTCATGCTTTTGGTCTTGAAAATCATTGTAGACTTGTTTTCTGTGTACTTAGACTATGTCCAAGGATGTGAAACAATGGTATTATGCTAATGTACACTCTGATTCATGAATCTATCTATACTATAGAATCTATAGATTAGGATGTGGAGAAGCACTTCGAGAATTTTAGCCATGGTGTTAATATCATATTTATAGTTGATGTCTAATGGAAAATTAGTTCAGTTATTTCACATGTTCCGTTTTGAATCTCCATTGTGTTCGATAGAACAACTCATGTATTGCACATGAGCACTACTGCACCTGTAATAAGTTGACTAAAAAATACCAGAATTTCATACGTTCTTCTAGCCCCCTATCAGTTGCATTGATACCCAGAACCTCTACAAATGTAAATTGCTGCACCGCTTCCCTCTCCTCTTTTGACAACCTCCTAGAAAATAACAAGTCCTGCACTACTGCACCGATACTTCAAAATAATTTCACCCTTGCCATAACCGGAACTGTACTCAGCTGCACCCATGCAACACTGGTTGAAATTATTATTCAAACCTTACTGATGATAAATGATAATATATTTTTTTTCAATTATCTACAATCATTTAGAGCATTATAATTTGTAAAATAACATCAAAAAGTATTCGTGTCAAGAGTTTCATCTCTTTTTCTATATTATCCATTATTGCATCTATAATTTCACAGACTCATTCCTAATGTGCTTCTTGCACTTTGTCGTTAGATATGGTTTCATTGTCTACGGATTGCTTCCAAACCTCATCTTTAAATCTTGCAGACCATTTTCCCGCTATATGGTAGTTGTTTAGTAATCATCCATATTACATAGGAATAAACTAAGTAATTTTGTGGAGATAAAGAAGAACATTTGACTAAAATATGTTTCAAACTTGAAAGGTTAACACTTTGAGGAAAATAGTTTTTATTTATGAATTTATAGGCCTTTTATGTATTGTTCGATTAATAATGTTAATTTATGGGATGTGGTGTAAATTCATAATTATATTTAGTTCCATTTTCCTTTTTAGAAATGTCATATAACCTTTTGTACAATTTAAAATGGTTCTACACTATTTTTTATAATTTTAGTGATAAGGTTTTTTTAAGATGAATTTCTCATTATCACTTTGTATATATATAATCAACACCCATTATTGCACCGACATGTTATCAAATTAGTGGTCAAAATCGATCGTGTCAATTGAGTACGAGCTCAACCCATTGATCGATTCCTCACTTTGAATTGTTTTGAAACCCTATAAGAATGAATGGCTACAATTGAAGATCCAAATATTAAAATAAGATGTAAACACTTTGTTTTTTATTAGGCATTTGATTATTTTGAAATCCGACAATGAAATCACAAACAAGTGTTTTTAGATCTATATAAAAATTGAATTTATCATGTTATTACAATGAAAAAAGATATTAAGCTAAATATATAAGGTTCTCATGCATATGTTGATGGTGGTTTAGAGTTATTGTGACATTTTTTGGGGTTATAACTAATTCATAATCTAAGCATACCAAGTGCACCTACAATTTTGCAAATCGGTTCCATTTTATATGTCTGCCATGTGGCCCATAGTGCATAATGAGACATCACTATGAAAGGAAGACCCTGAGTAGGTTATAAAAAAACCATTTTTTATCAAAACAATTATCCAAACCTATAATTTATTTTAAATAAAATAATTCAAATTTATAAGTTAAATATTCAATTAAATCACATAACATATCACATATTTTTTCCTCTATACTACTCTTTCCTATGTTACTTCTTTACAATGTTTCCTTTGCAACAAATGGTGCAATTGCTAGTTATTAGGTTGATGGAAGTGTTTAACCTCCATAGAATATTCTAGAATATTCTTAATAGTATACACAAATCTAAGGTTGAGATTTATCTCAAAATTAGTCATGCCTTTTTTACTCTTTTAATAAAATTGATTAATTAAAAAAAACCTTATGAACAAGTTTCATATGAAGTGAGTTATGCTTTTTTTGTGTATGTGGTATTGATAAGTCATGGTATTGTCCCATAATATTGTAACAATGTCTATTTACAAATTAAGAATCCTCATGATAAAATAAGGGTAAATCTCCATGATTGGTAATATTGTTTCATGTTATTTTAAATGTATAAATGTTTAACATATATATTATTTTTTTTCATAATAATAATAAAGTTATAATTTAGTTGATTTTTATGATTTTTTTATTTTGTTTTATTTTATTTATAGAAAATGTACCATGAATAAGCGTTTTGAGGCTTATTATGGATTGATGTTTGTAGCCATTTACCAACTATTTAATTAAAATTTTGGTGTCCATATTCCAAATTGGACATGAGTATGACTTAATAATCATTAAGTGGATAATAGTGATTTAACCTGCATTCAATATTCTAGAATATTATTAATAATAGTCACATATCAAAGGTTAAGATTTATCTCAAAAGTAGATATGCCTTTCCTACCATATGCCATTTTAATTGAATTGATTAATTAAAAAAATTTCATATGAACATGAGTTATGGTTTTTTGGTATTAACCCATGGTATTGTAACAAAACCTATGTACACTTTAAAAATATCCATAGTAAAGTTGGAGTGAATATATATGGTTAAGAATATTGTTACATATTTTTAAATGTACACTATATATTTATCCTAAATCACCTAGATAGTGTTTGTGTGATGACTTTAATGTTCAACAAAAAATCTACACTTAATAATTTGAAAATAGAATTCAAAATTTTGAAAATATATATGCATTATACATTTATCTCTTTACATTATATATTAAAAAAGAATTACAAGATATATCTATATATATATATATTTCTTTTATATATTTAGTTTTTATATATTATTGAAATATTATATCTATATATAATAATAAATTTTGAAGATTAATTTTTTTAAGTATAGATAAGTATTTTTATTTATTTATTTATTGAAATATTAAATTTCATATATATATGTGTGTGTGTGTGTGTGTGTGTGTTTCTTTTATATTTTATTGAAATATTACACTTCAATTATAATTGTTTATAAATTTTGGTCTTAGCTCTCTCTCCACCAAATATTTGGGCATGCAACCTCAAAGTAGCTTGATGAAACTAATTAATCCAAAACAAGCTCAACAACTGGATCTTTAGAGCCCTCAACCTAGCTGGTTGCACTATTATTCTCAAAGTCGTCCTCCTATCCATACCCATTTATTAGTTGTATGGAATGGCTATGCCTAAAACTATATGCAGCAAAATGGAGGAAATATCTAAGAAATATTCCTCTAGGGAGGGGCACATCATTTGAAAAAATGGGCACTGGTATCGTGGAAAGACCTCATCAAACCCAAGATGGAAGGGGGGTTAGGACTTCGAGATCCCTTCACTCTCAACCAGGTAATGGGGGCTAAAATATGGTGGATATGGGTACAGGGTGGAGCAGGATTTTGGAAACAAATTTGGACGCAAAAGTATGACATGCCCACCCAAACAGAGGACATTTTAAGGTACTAGGACCACCCAAAAGGATAAACAATTTGGAACCTTGTAGCATTGAACAAGCATCTCATACAACAAAATTTCTTCTGGGAAGTAAGGAATTGGCAAACAACTCTCTTCTAGAAAGAATTGTGGAAATAAAGGGGTAAAATATTCCATGGACAAGAGTTGAGTGATTGGTTCACCTATGCAATGGACAAAAACTATCAAACGGTAAATCAATATTGGAAGGAGGAGGCAAGAAAAAATGGCTGAAGAAAATGGAAAGACAGGACATACTGGCCAATGATCCATATTCAGTCTAATGGCACCAGATGAAAAATGAGTTGGACTCTAGAAGGATCACATTCCAAGAAGGTCCAAATATACTGAGATGTGGCTACAGAATGAAGGGATCATTCACAATCAAGGAAGCATATAGAGTGAAGTAGGATGGGAACAAGGGAACTAACAAAAAATATAGAGGAAAATTTGGGGAGGAAAGTGGTGGCCGAAGGTGGCCTACTTCCTCTGGCTAGTATGCAGAGGTAGAATCTTGACTTGGGACTAATAGACTAAAATAGGCTTTTATGGCCCATCGATTTGTATCCTCTATGGGAATCATTCAGAAAATCTAGAGCATCTCCTTAACTCCTGTCGGTATGCGGAGCTAAAATGGAGATAAGTGGAAGAGCTCTTTGAAAGGATAGATCGAGACCCTGGGAGAACAAGGGAAACCATCTTAATCTGGAGACAAGGCCTATTATCCAGCCTAGTCCTTAACCAAGCCTAGGCTCTGGTCCCAAGGTTCACCCTTTGGGCTATATGAAAGGAGAGAAACCACCAGATATAAAAAAATACAAGTCTGGACAAGAGGTAGTGTGAGAGGGAATTAAGAAAAATATAAGGGAAACCATCCTTTCCAAGAAGTGGATGCCATATGCCTAGCAAGTGGCCCCTCACGAGACAAGAATCCTACAACGCCTCCATTTGGATTCGAGTATGATCACCCCCTCTTCTTGGAAAGTGATCCCTGATAGAGTGGATATTAGCCAGACCTTTAAACCACCAACGGAAGGATTCATTAAGCTAAAATTTGATGAAGCCTCGAACGACAACCTAGGAAAGGTAGGAGTGAAGTGATACTCTGAGATCATAGAGCCCTAACAAGATTCATATATGTAGATTCATGTGGCTATGCAAGTGATAATGAAGTGGAATTAATTGTAGCTTATCAAGGCCTACTCCTTGCAACCAGGTTAGGCAATAGAAAGTTGGTGATTGAAGGGGATTTAAAACTAGTAGCTAACACCCTCAAAAAACTAAATCAAGGAACAAAATGGGACAATCTCATCGAAATATGGAGAACTGCTAGACATGTGCAGGAACTGGGGGAATATATAATCCAAAACATGAATATGTTATCATCACTCACGTGAGGAGGGAAGGAAATAGAGCATTAGACCTCCTAGAGAACTGGGTATGTGCTCATCAAAATCAACCTTTTCAAGCAAGTTGGCCACCCAATGTCTGGGAGGAGCGTTGGACACCGTTGCAGAGAATCATAGAGTAGGACATGGCTGAGAGTGGGGCTCACTCATAGTTACAGGAACCAGACCCCTGATTGGGGTGTGGAGATACATATCAGCCCTCCCATCAACATTTATGATGGTGGCATTGGTAATGAAGCCCACCACCCTCCACATGAGTGCAAAAGGGTGGAAGTGTGTCCTTACACATGCAAATTGAGGCGAGGTGGCGGGACGAAGGCCCTCTCATTCTATTAAATTCATGGTTGAGGATGGAATGGGGGTTTTGCTGCAAAGGTGGAAGCTGGTGCATGTGTGATAGCAGGACAATCGACCTACCTCAACTACCAAACATGGTGAACTTTGGGTATGTTATTGGTTTCTCCTATGCCTCTCATGCCATGGTTTTGTTTTTCCAGTCTATAGGGTATTCATGGGAGTATAGGGGAAATAATTCGGCCCTGTAGAAGCTTTTTCTTGGCATTGGGAAGTTGAGGGGCAATAGGAAATTATGCTTGGGGGTGGGCAGGTTGCTTCTGGGTTTCTTTTTCAATGAGGAAATGGGTCACGACCTCAGCATGTGTCTTAGTGAGAGTGAGGTTAGAAACGGGTACCGGTCTAAAGAGATGGAGTCAGGCTGGGAATTTCTCCTTTGGTCAGGGGTCTAGTTGGGAGCTCAACCCTCGAATTACTCAAGTGTACTGGTTGGTAACACCACCATGAACCACCATTCCTCTATGCAAGTGGAATTTGACCTGGGAAGGGGCCAAGGGTAAGGAAACCGATTCTGGAAATTGGGATGGTTGGAAGCATGTAGGGTGGGCTATCCCTAGGTTTGGGAAGGTTGCGAGACTAAGGGCATTAGTCGGGGAAAATTCGAGGCATTGACACTTAGTGGGGTCAAGGGATTCAGAGGTTAAGCATGGAATTGGGTTGATTCGTAAGGGAAAACCAACTAGTATCCATGTCATTCAGGGTGTTCGGGATTGGAAAAATTACCTACTGTATGCCTCAAGGAACGAATGGAATGGATATTCCACTGCATGGAATGGAAGGTTGTTGAATTTCTTGAAATTACGTTTCTCTCTTGTTCCTTGGATAGGTAAACTCTTGGGATCTCAAGACTGTTGGAAGTCTCTTCCCCCACATCTGCACAGACTTCAAATAACTATTCGGTCGAGGAAATTACAGAGATGTCTCGTTCAAAGAGTCTAGTTGCACGCGGCCAAGGCCATAAATAAAAAGGAAAAGAGGTTGAAGCTCAACCCAACTTGCCCACGAGCAAGCGAGGGGGTAGGAGGCCAATTGTGGAAATCATCAAGGATGTAGTGAAGGTTTACCATGAAAGTACATCGGAGGAAATTCAATAATTAATTGAAAAATGGGAAGCTGGCATCAACAAGAAGGCTAGAACAAAAATGGATACCGAAGAATGGAGGAGTCTTGTCCTTGATCCAGGGAAAATGCGATGTATATTGACATAGTTCAAGCAAAATTTGTTTATTTACTAGTCTATGAAGGGAATTCTTGGAAAATCCTTAGAGCAGATTTCTATGATCTTAGCCACCATATCCCAAGACTTCCCAGACTACAGGAGTGAGTTTGAAAAACTCAAATTTGAGTTGCAAAAATAGGATGGGCACCTTGAGCGCATCGAGTATTACCTCACGTGCATCTCCAAGCCAACTGAGTAGGCCAACACCTCGATACAAGACCTGACACCTGTATATTCCACCTCATAACAGGAGGCATAGTAGTTTCAGGATGATGAATTTAGTTAGTTTTTTTGTTTATGGTTATATGCAAATAGGATTTACATTTTAATGGTTAAGTAGTCCTGCCAGTATGCAAGTAAAAAATTGTTTATGTATGAACATTCAGGCATTGGTAGCTTGGTATGACAGAATAAGAACCTTATATTTTTGGATGACATACCACGCCATCAGGTGGCCAACAAACTCGATTTGATCAAAGAAGTAGTTGAGGCCAAAATTAAATAGTTTTTTCATCTAGTCAGATCTTGTTTATAAAATTAATGAAAGGAGGATATAAATTTCAAGCTTGTTAAAAAAGAAAAAAAATTGTTTCTATATATATATATATATATATATATATATATATATATATATATATATATATATATATACAATTTTTTTATTTTATTGAAATATTACACTTTTATTATAATTTTTATAAATATATAAATTTATTTAATTTCAATGTGTATGGCACAAATAAAAAATTAACATATTAAAATTTGTGAATATAATAAAGATACATAAATTGAAATAAAAAGATATTATTAAAAAAAAGTGGCTTTGTATGTAAATTAACAACACGACTTCCATCATCCTCTAAAATTTAATTTAATCTGTATTACTATCTCCCTCATTGTCAAATTTGACATCGAGAAACAACATTGCGACAAATAATTTTTTTTTAAAGCTAGTAGGATTTAGCTTTTAGGCTTTTATTGTTGTTGTTGTTGTTTTTTTTTATATATATTACCAACCTCTTTGAATTTTTGTGATTTCATAATGAATTTGACATGAATTTCAATACAATTTTAGATGAATTTCAAGAATTATTAGTGTTCATGTTTGGCTCGTTCGAGTTGGGCTTGAGATTTGTGAACCTCATCCAATAATTTATTCATGGATATTCCCCCAACTTTACCATGGATATTATTAACATGTGAATATGTTTTGTTATAATACCATGAGCCAAAAACTATGACTTACAAATACCATATACCTAAAACTCATAAGTCATGTTCATATGACAAGGTATTTTTAGTTAATCATTTTAATTAAAAAACAAAATGACATAACTTCTTTTAAAATAAATCTCAACCTTTAATTGTGACTATTATTAAGAATATTCTATAATATTTAGTGGAAGCTAAATTCCTACAATATATTTAAATTTATTTACAATTAAATTAAAATTCTTTCAACCCTATTTCAAAATAAACATGCATATTAATGCAATAATTATTTCAAAAAATACATATATTATTGTAAAATACACACACAAATGCACACAATTAAATATTATTGAACCTAATTTAAAAAGCGAAGTATTTATTTATTTTAAACAAAAAATACATAATGTTAAAATAAAAATAAATTTCTTAATAAAACATAATGTATAAGCATTCTTAATTTTTTTTTTTTTTTTAATTCATATTTTATTATCAATTTAGAAAGTATTTACATTGTATATATAGATATGGTGCCATTTTAATGCCCTAGTGTCCCATATAAAAAAACAGACCAAAGGAAACATCTAAGGATTTAGAATAGGCTGATCAAAATGTGTTGGTCAATTAACAAGTGACTTATATAACTGATACAAAAAAATTGGCTTTCTAGCTATTGACCCAATAACTGCCTAAAACATACATATAACAAGGAACACAATAAAACATAAAAACAAATTGTTGATATTGGTGTGAACATATATTCCAATTAACTGGCACAAGGGGGTCTTGTTGTTTTCAAGGAGGCTGGTCACCATCACACAAAATGATTTCTTCCATGCGTCACAAGCATTAGTCCATAATATGATACAAAAGGCATAAATCCTCGATGTGAAGGAGGAGATAATCCCAACTCTCGTTTCACTTAAATAAAACCTTTTGCAAATAACTCTTAAGGTGCCAATAGAGGTCTCCATGTGAAGGAGGAGTTCATCCTAGCTCTTGTTTCACTCAAATAACACTTTTTTCTAATAACTCCTTAAGGTTCCAATAGAGGTATCCATGTGAAAGAGGAGTTCATCCCAACTCTCGTTTCACTCAAATAACACATTTTTCCAATAAGTCCTTAAGGTGCCAATAGAGGTAAATCATGAAGAAATATTAATTGCACCTACCTCTATTTGTTCTTAGGTCAAGAACTGAACTGGAAGTTGAAACCATATCGTCAAAGTTTGAAACATCCTCTTTCTTCAACCACTTGTTCCAAACTATATTCAAATTTTTTCTGCACAACTAAAAGTTGTGTGTGCATTGTGCTTATCTCTCGATGCATGCAATTTCACTTGAACCTGGGTGTTTCTAAGGCCGTCACGACCTCCCCACCCCTCGAATGTGATCTCTGATGGGGCATGATGACTAAAAGTGGTGAAAAAATAAATTTGTTGGAAATACTGAGACGAGGGTGAATCAATATTTCCTTCAATTATTATATTATACTAGTTAAGAGTTTTATCACAAGTTAAACCAAAACATAAGAAGTAGAGAAAAATATAATTTTATTAATGAAGATAGGGAGGACTCCAATCCCATTTTACAAAAATTAAGGTTCCAACATGTACAATAAAATATCTAACTTATTTAATTCGCCAACCTTGAATGAGGACTCCAATCCTCAATTGAAAATATAGGTACAAACCTGGTCTCGATGAGGACATCGATCCTCTTAGACTCCAACCTAAACAAACACTTCCAATATACTTCAAAAATTTATAAATATATCTCCAAGATAGCTTTTAGAGGATTCTCCAAGACTCTTCAAATATTACTTCATGATATTGATCCAAAGTCTACTCAAAAGGGCGTCTACATGTTTGCTCAACAATGTATTCACATTTTCTATAACATATGCACCAAATCTACTTCTAAAAGCTTCAAAGGTCATTCAAAGGTCACTTTAGGGTAGCTTTAGGAGCCTTCAAGGGTAGCTTTAGGGGTTGGTCCAAAATATATTTCAAGTCTGCCTTAATCACTTAATAGAATACTTCAAGTGTTGGTTCAAATTATGCTTCAAGGAAGGCTTCTAGGGCTACTCAAAAAGGTATCCAAAATCTTCTCTAAAGTTCTAGTTAAGTACACAAAAAGGTAGATTCTCCATAAAGTTTTTGTAGTTTTTCCCAAAGACTTTTAGCTAAAGAACATTGACCCACCTTAATATTTATAGAATCTAATAAACTGCTCAAGATTTATTTCATCGCTCTTGTATTATATTCATTTCACTCCTTTGTAGATGTGATTCCGATAACAAATGATTCCCATAATTTTCAACAAAGAGCCATAAAAAATAACCACATTCTTGAGTTCCATAATACATAATTTTTTTCATCAAACAAGAGAGTTTTTCCAATCGGATTTACTTTTGATTTCATGACTAAGGAGGATATATGTTTAGAGGGTTTGGGAGTATTTCCTTCTCGTCCTTTCCATTTTTTCTAGGTGATATTCCTTCTATTTGTTACATTGAGTCTGAAGGAACTGGCCCCGATACTAATTGTTGCAAATACTTGGAGGGGTGGGGGGTGGTGAATCAATATTTCCTTCATTTTTTATTTTATAGGAGTTAAGGTTCTTATCACAACTTAAACCATAACACAATAAGTATAGGAAACGATAATTTTCTTAATGAATGTAGTGAGGACTCCAATCCACTTTCACAAAAATTTAGGGTTCAACCTAAAAAAAAAAATCTCTAAGTTCTTTAAGGTTTCAACCTTGAATGAGGACTCCAATCATCAAATACAAATCCTAGTAACAACCTAGTCTCAATGAGGACGCAAATCCTCTTAGGCTTCAAACTAAACAAAAACTTGCAATATACTTCAAAAATTTTCCAAGATGTCTACAAGATAGATTTTAGAGGCTGATCCAAGACTCTTCAAGTATTACTTCATGATATTGATCCAGAGTTTAATCAAAATGTTTTCTTCAAGTATTCTCAACAATGTCTCCACGTTTACTCTAAGATCTGCACCAAAAATTCTTGTAAAGGCTTAAGTAATGCTTCAAGAGTCACTTCAAGGGTAACTTCAGGGTTTGGTCCCAAATCTATTGCAAATCTAATTTAAAAACTTCATAAACTGCTTCAAGGCTTCTAGGGATGCTCCAAAAGGTCTCCAAAATCTACTCTAATAACACTTCAAACCCTAATCCCGAGTCTGCTTCCAAAAACTTCAAGATTCCTTCAAAAAGGATTCTAAGAATACACTTCCAAACCAACTCCAAGTCTATTTCAAGGGTCTAAGAATACATGTAAATAGAGTTTGATCTCTACATGGGCATAGTCACCATTTCTTTGATCGATTAATACACCCACACATGATGCACACTCTTTTTGCATTAATAATATACACTTGATATGGACTTTATTTATCACTTAATATGACTATTCTCTTTCTAAAAGAATATACAATCAATCACTAAGCCTACACTCCTTTGTTTTTATTTTGAGCAGATAAATAATCTTTGTAGTTACGGAAAATTGCACCACAGACCATCGATTCATTAAAAAATACTCATTGTTATTTTAGCAGTGGCTCCTTCAAACAAGGGTTCACTGAATTATACATAGGATTTCTTATACATGACAGTTCTTAAAAGACAATTCAACTAATCCTTGGGCCAAAATATTTGCATCAGAATACGACTTGGATTTCTCACCTTAATGTGAATTTCAGAGCTCCATATTTTCTTTCACCCCTTTCTATTACTTCACATGATTTTCACTTCACTTTCATCCTCATATCAAATTTCCTCTACTTCATATATTATTCATTAAGCTCAACGTGTTTTCACCCTTATTCATCAAACTAATATTCTAGATAGAAGTGGAGATGTTCTAATATATACTTATTCAACATAGACAGGGTTGACTTTCTTACAAATTAACTCAGAGCCAACTTGAATTTGTACATAATCTGACATGGATATATTCGTCCTCACCATATCAAATGTAGGAATATTTACATGATGTTTTAGAGATTATCATACAAAATCCATTTTATTTCATTGTGATTGCTAGAAATAAGGCCTTCTATGTTTTGTAAAATTATATTACTGCAAAAGGAAAGAGTACATCAGAGTGTTATTTACAAAGTTAGGTTATGATTGTGAAAATTAGTTTTTCTGCATTGGAAATGAGTGCCACCATACCTGCCTTAACCCTGATCTTATTTAGAGAGTTTTATTATGATTGAACAAATTACTTTTGCTAGATAGGAAAGGAGTGGCACCACATCTGCCCCTAAGGTTTTTTTTCAGGAAGTACATATTTGGAAACTCAAATATGTAACTAACTCTGTAACCATGAAATTTTAATAAAATTATTCCTAAAGGTGTCATCTCCCCCTTGCATTGAGATTAATGACAACTTATTTAACAATCTACCCATTTTTCATCGATGGTAATGCCCCCACCATTTCCTGCAATTTCTCCTCTTTTGGAATCAATGGAAAATGGGGTTCTCCCCATGTATGCATATTTTCCGTGACTTATCAACTATTCCGCTTATATGTATTATCTCCTTTTACTCCCTCTTTGTTTAGAACGCCTGGACAAACATCGATCCACTTAGGACATGTGCTAGGAACTAATGCCAAGTTAAGTGAGTGACCCAAGTGAATAATTCCCTTTTTCTCTATATTTTATTACCTTCTTGGCCATGTATTCTTGGTTGAGGATACTTCTTGAACTATACATCTTCCAAACTTTTGTAGTACTATTTTAGAATTATTTCAGTGCCTTGCACCAAATGTCGTATTTTTTCACATGGGTTCATAATTTCATATTGCACGAAGTTTTATAATGTTTTACCTCTCCAAGTTTTGTCACCTTCCAAAGTTGAATTGTGTTTCTTTCTTACTTCATATACCTCTACCATTTTTATGTTGTTGTTTTTATTATTCTGCACTTGAAACTTCATGATCAAAATAGAGAGACATATTAAGCTCCTATACATTTAGTAATTTTCCAAATATATTAAACTATACATATAGAGAAAAGTAGCACAAAGCAAGACATGTTTTCCAATTCCACAACTGCTACCAAATCTAGTGTTATGATTGTTTTCTCAATAGACTTGTTTTTACTACTCTTGAAGTGATGAAAGGCATCATTCCATATATTTATTTTTAGCATTAGTAGAAGATGACCCATAAGAAAAGTTAAAGAGAATTGAATCTAATATATGAGTCTTAGGACTCTCTGCACCAGTAGTCAAAGAAGCCCTTTTAGAATATACAGTATCTGAAGGATGAGGAGACCCATAACAAGGTATTGAAACAAAAAAAAATTCTATGACTCATTTTCGATGGAAGCTTTTAGGCGCATAAATAATGTAGGATGTGATCCATGCAATCCCCATCATTTCATCGTTATTTACCTAGTAATATACATGATATATGCACAAAACAATTGTTGACAAACATAATCCATCCATGATCTACTAGGATTGCAAGAGAAAAAAAATGATCTTTAGCATATATACACTCTTCTAGATATGTTAATGCATGCGTTTATAGTGTTGGATAATGAACGAGGACTAAAAATCAATTCTAATTAAAGAGTGACCCCATACAGGGTAGTGACGAGGTCTATTTTCATGCTTACAAGCTCCATTTGATGAAGGATGTTGAGTGCTTGATGGAACTTTCCATTCAAGAAGAAAAACATGAAATCATAATATTTAGTATGCATTATGTCAACAAAACATAGTTAGCGATAAAACGGGAACTATTACCTCAAAACAAGAACTCTAGCCCAAAAAAATTCTAAAAACATGAAAAAACAACCCAAAAACAAAAAGTGTCTTCCAGAATGCACTGTTTTTTTTAGGGTCAAATTTAAACATTTTTTAAAATTTTGCTAAAATCCAAATCTTTTCTTGAAAAAAGGATTGAAAAACACCGTTGAAACAAAAAGTGTTGATTGTGGAATAACATCGCCAATTTTTTGTGTGCAAAAAACAACTTGAAACCAAAAGTGTTGATGCTGGAATAATGTCACCAATTTTTTGTGTGCAAAAAGCAGCTTGAAAATGAAAAGTGTTGTTGATGGAATAACGTCGTCAATTTTTTGTGTGCAAAAAACACCTTGAAAACGAAAATTGTTATTGTTGGAATAATGTCTTTTTCTTTTCAGGGTAAATTGTCAAGATTTTTAATAATGACATTAGAGATAAAATATCATGACTCTTAAAAGCCTTAAAATTTCAACAATAAACATGACATTAAAGATAAAATATCAAAAGTCTTAAAATTGCAACAATTTTTACGCATGGTATTAAAGATAATCTCTTATCATGTTTCTGAAAAGCCTTGTAAATCCAATGATGACATTCAAGGTAAAATATCACTTTTATGAAAATTAAATTTCAATGATTTTTAGGCATGGAATTAAAGATAAAATATCACTTGTAAAAAAAAAAAAAAGGAAAATAAAAAAAACACACGATTTAGAAAAAAATTAAAAATTAACCCAAAAAAAAACAAATATATATATATATATTTTTAAGTTATAAAAAAATAATAATAAAAAAATGACATAATTAAAAAAAATGATAGAATAAAATAATTAAAATAAAAAGTTTACAGTTAGTTAAAATAAAAAAAATAATAATAAAAAAAAAAAATATTAAAATAAAAAATAATTTAAATTTAGAAATTTAAATTAAAAAAAAATATTTAAAAAGAAAATAAAAATAAAATTTTTGAAATAATGATGATGATGTTTACCATCTGTTAAGATCAATGCATTCTATCGAACCTTAAGAGAGGAGAAAGAATCTAAGTCTGATTCTTCAAAATCTTGTTTCTATGGTTAAAGAGAAGGGAAATAAGTGCTCCAAGATCACTATAGGTGGGCTGGCTTAATAGGTCAAGAAGATTGGAAGTGTGGTAGATGGTAGGGAATTGAGAGCGAATGTAAGAGTTGGGCAGTCTAAAAGGAAGTGCATTCATCTTCCAGTTGCTTAGAATCACAAATCTGACAGATTCTATCATTCTAAGGGGTCTTGGGAATAGACCACCGCTTGGTCTCACTCCGAAGCTCATAGGAATAAGTTCTTATCTTAACGATGTTCACCTTTTTCTTAATGTATATAAATAATAATTTAAATTTAAAAAAATACCTATAAATCTATGAAAAATACATTTTCAAATAAAAGAAATAAACAAAATTAATTTTTTTAATTAAAAATAAATAAATAAATAAATAAACATTTTCAAATTAAAAAAAAAAAACAAAACAACAATTTAAAAAAAAACAGATTAACTAAAAAATATAAAAAATAAATAAAAAATAAAAATTAATTAAAAAAAGAAAAACTTAAAAAAATACAATACAAAATAAATAAAAATCACCGTCGAAGCCCACCGTTGCCACCTTGGGGTCGCAGGGCTCGACAATCAATCGGCGGAGACCTACCAGCTCTCCGCCGCCCGTCGGCCGATCCCCACGGCCCCTTGTGTGGCGACAACAATGATTCCTGGAATCGACCCAGGGCGACAGTGATTCCCGTAATCGACCCAGGGCGGCGATGATTCCTGGAATCAACCTAGAGTGTTGGTGATTCCCATAATCGACCCACGGCGACGGTGATTCCCAAAATCGACCAAATGTGGCGGTGTTTCCCGGAATCAACCCAGGGCGGTGGTGATTCCCAGAATCGACTAGGGATGACGGTGATTCCCGGAATCAACCCCTGCTGCTCTGGGGGTTGAGGGGCAGCAGAGAGCTACTAGCTCTTTGCCTCCTGTGGGCCAAGCCCCGCGGCCCCAGGGAAGCAGCGGTGATTTTTATTTATTTATTTATTTTATTATTATTATTATTATTATTATTATTTATTTTAATTTTAATTTTTTTAATTTTTAATTTTTTTTTAAAATTAAAATTTTGTTTTTTATTTATTTTTTAATTTTTTCTTTTATTAATTTATTATTGTTATTAACTTTTTTTAAAAAAATTTGGTTTATATATATATATATATATATATTTATTTATTTATTTATCTATTTATTTTAAATTTAATATTATTTTATTTTATTTTTAATTTTAATTTAAAAATTTACTCTTTTTAATTTATTTTTAATTAAAAAAAACATTTTGCTTTAATTTGACAATTATATATATGTATGTGTTTTTTATTTATTTTAAATTTTATTTTTTCTTTTTAATTTCAATTTTATTGTTTTAGAATTTTTATTTGAATGTTGTTTTTATTTATTTTTATTTTTAATTTAAATTTCCAAATTTTAGTTATTTTTAATTTTATTATTTTGATTATTTGATTTTTTTAAATTTTAATTATTTTTAAATTTGTTTTTATTTTATTTTATTTTATCATTTTCTTTAATTATGTTGTTTTTTTTTAAATAAGTTGTTTTTTGTGGTTAATTTTTTCTTGTCTTTAAATTATGAGTTTTTTTGAATTTTATTTGTTTATTATTATTTTTTTGAATTTTTTTATTTTTTAAATTTTTATGTTTAAAGTTTTTATTTTTACAAGTTATTTTTGTTTTTGTTTGCATTTTTATTGATTTTTTTTCATATTTTATTTATATTTTCTTTATATCTGATTTTTTGTCATGTTTTTTTATTTTATTTTATCTTTATGTCTTATTACCAAGAAGAAAATCACCACTCTAAACAAAAAGGATTGATGTTGCATTAACACTTTTCAAAATTACCATGAAAATCATTAATATTTTAAAACAAATCTTCATACTTGATAAATAAAAAAATTTAAAGTACTAAAAAAATGACCATTTTTCTAAATCGACATGATATTTAAAAAAAAAATCAAAGAAAATTTAAAGTTCCAAAAATATGCTAAAAAAAAAAACATGTTATTCTACATCACTACTTTTCAAAATCGACATGAAGATCATGACATTTAAAAAAAAAGTCATAAGAAAATTTAAAGTGCCAAAACTATGCTAAAAAAAAGGGTGATTCTGAATAAGCACTTTTCAAAATTGGGCATTTTTTTGCTACCTCAAAAAAAAGGGTACCAGATAATTTTCTCGTTTGATCAGTAACTATGTTACAAGTGTTGTTCTTATTTTACATACATGAAGAAACTTCTCAATTTCTATGATTGTTTTCTCAAAAAAATTATTTTCTAAAGTCAAATGTCTCTTTGTCAGATTCTTCCTCAACACTTTATTATATAAATCCATGTAAAATCCTCAACTTGGGAAATTGATTTTTTTGGTAGTAAGCTCTGAATCGATCCTTTTTTTATTTGAATTTATTTGTTATCCACAACTTGTATTGGAGAAATCCATTATTTTGAAAATGGGGAAGTGTCATGAACACTTAGGTTATACTTTACTTTCTGCGAAACCTTACATGTGAATGACATGACATGAAGGGAAACCTTGTTACTTGAATAACCACTCGTCTTTGGTGCAAGCTCTATCATTTACTTTATATTGACCATGATCTAAACCCTTTTCAGGACTAGAGGTAGGAAAGAGATATTCTTTAGTTACCTTCTCTTGTAGGCAGGGATGACTGTGGAGATAATCGAATGGTTCTTTTCTTATTGTACTTATCTTCAGACTTCAGTGATACTCACATGGATTTTTCTTACTTTTTGTAATTTTTGTACAACCAAATTATCTTTTCCTTGGAGTACTCAATTTTGAAGGTGATTTATCAATTTGTGCATTAGGCATGCAAGATCAAGTCTTGTTCTTCTACCTTGCGGTTTTCTTGTTTTCTTATCCAAATATTGATGGGATTTTTAGATGAATTTTGTTATTTTATATGCTTAGGAACTCACTTCATTCTACTTCTACATTCTCATGCTACATGTCCAAAATTATAACATTGATAACATTCTATCTTGAATAGGGGATCAAATCAGATGTAATTTCTACTGTCATAGCTATTAGGATTATATTGTGTCTTCTTGTAAGCTTACTTCTAGGGTTTTGATGATAAAATTTATAATTATTCTTATAGTATGCTCTAAAATCTCTAGCTTTATGATTGAATTAGTGCATGAATAACAATAACCAGAGAAAAGGTTTGTTACCTGGATGAGAAGACTTTCCTTGATGATTTTTTAAATTGTTTTTCCTTGGAGAAGGTTCACTCCTTGACTAGTCCCCATTGTTACTTGCATAAAGAGAAGATTCCACGAAGTCATAAGAATAGATTTTAGGAAAGGGAGTACATGCAACATTCTTCTAGCTTTCAATGTGATTTCGCCCTTGGAGAATTATGACAATGCTTTCAATATTTTATTCTAATTTGTTCTTTCGAGATTCACATGTATAACCAAGTCCCCTTTTATTAAATGGTGATAATAGATGGTTGCAGATGTCTTCCAATGATTGAAAATTCTTTAGACTATTTCATAGCTTGTCAACTTCATTTTTTAATGAGAAAATTTCTTCTCCAGGCTTCTCATAGTCTTATTTTTTCTTCATCAATTGTGTCTTTACTACATTAAAGGAAATTGCAGCCTAAAAGTGGCCTCCTAAGGGAAAATAATAAAACAATAGTTAACATAATAAAATAAGAGATGAATTTTGGAGGGAAAATAAGAATATTAGTTTTTAAATTCTATTTTTGGCTTATCTCTTTACAGGTTTACTCAAATTTCAAGTGTCGACACTTTTTGGATGCTCAATTAAATTCTGCATCCAACGAGTACCCATTATGCATACTTTTGATAAGATCCACATTGATAAAAATTGAAGATACATTAAAAAAACATGTTCAACAAGCTTTTTTAATGTATTTTGAATTTTTATCAATGTGGGTATTCTCAAAAGTATGCATAATGGGTATTCGTTGGATGTCTAATTTAATTCCGCGTCTAACACGTGTGTACAATTGAAATTTGAGTAAACCTATAAGGAGATAAGGAAAAAATACAATTTAAAAAAGAAGTTTTTCTTCTTTTCCCTCCAAAATATTTACATGTACCTCTTTTTTTAATTTAAAAGATTTTGATTGGTTTACATATTATGACATGGAAATTACACGAAAATTTCATGGGCACTTTTAGGCTAAAATTTCCTCTAATGCTTCTTCCATTTTCTTTTCTTCTTCTAGCGGAGATGTTAGTGAGATAATGTCTTCTTCATGTATCCTTTCTTGTAACCCAAATTTTTCCTCAAGCTTGTTAAAATCCTCAGATATTTCCTCTAATTGGAATCTTAGAAGGACAACTTCTTCCTTTGTACCCTGAAGGTCATGATTCTTTTCTTCAACATTTTGCATCTACTTATTAAGCTCTTCATTTTCTTTTCTCAAACGATTTCTTTCTTCTAGAGCAGCCACAATATTTTCTTTACGATTTATCGTAATCTCTATTTCAAAGTCTTCTTTATCCTCTTAGTTTTTCATTTTTTTGGTGCCTTCATCTATTTCCTTCGATTCTTGAATATATTTGTGCTCTTGTTCCATATACTCTAGTTATGGTTCAACAAACAAATCCAGATTATCCATAATTTTTTTGTATTTTTCCCAAATACTTTTAGCTAAAGAACATTGACCCACTTTTAATTTTACAAAATATGATAGACTACTAAAAATTTCTTTTATCGATTTTGTATTGTACTATTTTTACTCCTCTATAGATGTGCTTCCAATAACAACTGATACCCATTCTTCGAAGCCAAGAGCAATAAAAAAGGGCTACATTCTTGAGTTCCATAATACATGAGTTGTTTCATCAAACGCGTGAGTTTTGCTAACTTGATTGATTTTCGATTTCATGACTCAGGAGGAGATATCTTCTAAGGGTTTGGAGGTTTTCCTTCTTGGCCTTTCCATTTGTTCTAGGGATCCTTCCTTCTATTTTTTAAGTTGAGATAGAAGGAATTGACTCTGATACTAATTGTCGGAGATACTAAGATTGGGGGTGAATCAATATTCCCTTCAATTTTTATATTATACCAGCTAATATTTTCATCACAAATTAAACCATAACACAAGAAGTAGAGAAAAATATAATTCTATTAAAGAAGATAGTGAGGACCCCAATCTTATTTTACAAAAAACTAGGCTCCAACCTATACAATAGAATATCTAACTTATTTAAGGCTCCAACCTTGAATGAGGACTCCAATCCTCAAATATAAATACAAGTAACAACATAGTCTCTATGAGGACATCAATTCTCTTAGGCTCCAACCTAAAAAAACACTTCCAATATACTTCAAAAATTTACCAAGATGTCTCCAAGATAACTTTTAGATGTTGTTCCAAGACTCTTCAAGCATTAATTCATGATCTTGATCTAAATTATGCTTCAAAAATGTGTCTTGAAGTCTACTCAATAATGTCTCCACATTTCTTCTAAGGTTTTCACCAAATATGCTTCTAAAGGCTTCAAAAATGCTTCGAAGTTCATTTCAAGGGTAGTTTCACGCTCTAGTCCCAAATATACTTCAAGTCTATTTTAAACACTTCATAGAATATAGAATAATTCAAGTGTTTTTTCAAATTATACTTCAAGTAAGGCTTCTAGGGCTACTCGAAAATGTCTCCAAAATATGCTCTAAAGATATTTCAAAGTTTGATCTTGAGTTTTCTTCCAAAAGCTTCAAGGTTCCTTCATAAATCTTTCTAAGACTACTTCCAAACCATATCCATGTGTGTTACAAAGGTCTAAGAATACATGCAAATAGAGTTTGAGCTCTACATGGGTATGCTCTCCATTACTCTGATTGATCAATACACCCACACTCATTTTGAAATAATATATATGTGTTCTGAACTTTATATATCACCTAATACACCTACACCCTCTGTGCAAGAATAAACAATCGATCAATAAGCCTACACTCCTTTTGTTGATTTAGAGAAGATAATTAATTTTTGTAGTTACAGACATTGCAACATATGCCATCACTTCACTAAGGATTACTCATTGCTATTTTATCAATGGCTCCTTCAAATGTGGGTTCATTACATTATACAAAGGTTTGCTTGTACATGAAATTTATTAAAAGAAAATTCAACCAATCCTCGGGCCAAAATATTTGCATCAGAATATGACTCAACTTTCTCACTTTAATGCAAATTTTAGAGCTCCATATTTTCTTTAAGAAATTTTGACTACTTTAGAGGATTTTCACATCACTATCTTCCTCATATCTAATTTCCTTTACTTCATATCTTCTCCATCATGCCAAACTTGTTTGCACCCTTCTTCATCGAATTGATTTGTTAAATGGAGGTTAAGACATTGTAATATATACTTATTCAAGTCAAATAGGGATGAATTGTCTACCAATTAACTAATATATGACTTGAATTTGTGATGGAGACGACATGGATATATGTGTCCTCGTCATCTCAAACGTAGGCCTATTTTCATGATGTTTTGGAGATCGTCACAAAAAATCCATTTGATCTTATTGTGATTTCTAGAAATAAGGCCTTCTTTGTTTTGTAAATTGATATTACTGCACAAGAGAAGAGTACACCATAGCATGTTATTTAGAGAGTCGGGTTATGATTGTGCAAATAACTTCTACTACATGGGAAATGAGTGCCACCATATTTGCCTTAACCGTAATATTATTTAGAGAGTTAGGTTATTATTGCACAAATTACTTCTGCTACATATGAAAGGAGTGCCACCATATCTACCTTAACCCTAATATTATTTAGAGAGTTAGATTATGATTGTGAAAATTACTTCTGCTACATAGAAAATGAGTACCACCATATTTACCTGTGAGTTTTTCTTGTTGAAGTACATTTTTGGAAACTCAAATATGTAACTAAATATACAACCTTGAGCTCTCAATAAGATTATTCCTAAAGGTGTGATCTTGGGCAATAGTTATTTGACTCTGAGAGACAAGGAAGTAGAATGAAGATGCAACATACAACAACTCAGATGGGCAAGAAAACTTGAAAGAGGAAAAAGAGAAGGAAAGTGACAACTCCATCCTTGGCTCCTAGGATCATGGAATGTCTGAATGTAGTTTCTAAAATTATGTTTTCCTTTCTATTATTTTTAGAATATCTTAGTTTAGAAATAATATCAAGTGAATAAAAGTGTATTCCACCTTAGTTATAAGGCGATGGGTTCTTTTTAATAAAAATGGAGATTGCAAAGATTTATTGATTTATTTTTATTTTATTTTTAAATTTTTTTTCTGTTCTAGCTCTGTTCTCACATTAATTGTTGAAAATATGTGTTTTTATTTTTCTCTGTGTGTGTTTTTCAATATCAAATATAGATCATTTGGTATCAAAACCGATGATTGAGCCTGTTTCTCTTTAGGAATTTTTTATCCAGAATTCTCGCATCCTTCACAAAGTCCAATCAAAATTTTGATCTAGCATTATTCTCTCTAGGTGCATGAAAATCATGCCTCCACATCAAGATTATTCCAATGAGGAAACATCGGTTCATTTTTTATCAATGGATATCCATGAGATTCTCACTCTACAATAGAAAAGGCGTCCTATAGGCCATATGAAACTTGATACTTGATTTCAATTGCAAAAACTCTTCGGTAAAATGAATGGAGATGTTGTCAATTCTTGGCTTTGCGGCTTCTCCACCTACTTTAAAACAATTTTTGACTTGGAAAAAGACATGAAACTTCAAATTTCCATCCTATAGTAGGAAGGCATTGTGCAAGCTTGGTGGGATACTTAGTTAGAGCCTTCTTATCTGGTCAATAAGCTCGGGGAGACCATAGAACCCAAATCTACTGCCACACACATTACTTCTTGGGAGGCATTCTGCCAGGCTTTGAGGACGTGCTTCTATCCTCGAGGGTATCTTCAAAATATTTTGGAAAATTGGTTACAACTACGACAACTTCAAAACCAATTGGTGTAATCGTACATCGATGTCTTCTGTAAACTATGTATACAACTACATATTTCGGGCCCTGAGGAGGTACTCATGATTAAATTAAATTTTGGTTTATTTTGGATTTTTCGTAGAGAAGTGGAATTATTTAAAAATGACTCCTTGGCTAAATTGTTTTTTTGGGCATTAACCATAGAATGTAAAGTGGGTCCTCACATATGATCCCCTCAATTTCATTCTACCCCTTTTAGTGTTGGTCCCTCATCTACACTCCCTTCCTCATATTTCTCCTCCACCTCTCGCAATCTCACATGGTGTAATTATCATAAAACTAACTCCCATGCCCCTGCTAACTACCGAGTACTTCAAAATCGTTTTAGAAACAAGACCCTTCTCACAGAGATTAAGAAGCTAGAGTCCCCTACTCCTCTGACAGTAGTTTCTCTCGATAATCCTACAGAATTAGACCCCTCTATTATAATTATGCTAGCCAATCACTCTATCATCTCTGATACTCCCATGTTTACACATATTTTTCAAATAAAAGATGAGTTGGATTCATTGATACTTGACAATGGTAGTCAAAAGAACCTTGTGGCTCAAGATTTAGTTGTCTGCCTTAAACTTCCCACCACTCCTCATCCGACTCCATATCATCTAGGTTGCGTACAAAAGGACGAACCTCATCTTACTCTGTCAAAATTTTATGTACTCACCTTTTCTATTGTCACTTTTTGGGATACGGTAATATGTGACGTTTCTCCTCTTGATTGTATCAATTTTTTACATGGAATTCCTTACCAACAGACCCATAATGTAGTCTACCACGCTAAAAACCAATTATACAATTTACAATTATAGGGTCATACCTATTTCATAACATACTCTGCTATTAAACCCAAATCCATCCCCTTCCTTCCCACTACACCTCTAGTTACAAAAATAAACTTGAACCAATGTGTTTCATTATGACTAGTTTTCTCTCTCCAACCAAACAATCTAACCAATCCCATTCCCCAAGAGATGGTTCCTTTGATCTAGAAATTTGTATGTTTTCACTTCACCTATAGGGTTTCCCCCACCATGTTTTATTGAACATAAAACTAATCTTATTCATGGTTCCTCTTTGCCTAATGCTCCCTCTTATTGCCTAAATCCCTGAGAGGCAGTGGAAATTGAATGCCAAATTGAACAATTGATGACTTATGGACATATTCAACCTTCGTCATCACCATGTGCTTCCCCTTCCTTTATTATTCCAAAAAAATAAGCTTCTAAATGACGCCTAGTGATTGATTATTTGGTTCTTAATAACACCACCATTAAAAACTAATATCCCATACTCGATATTGAGGATTTTTTGGACCATTTACTAGGAGCTTGTTTCTTTACCAAAATGGATTTGACAGTTGGATACCATCAAGTATGCATGCATGCATCCGACACATGAAAAATTACCTTCAAGACAAAAATTTTCCTATTCGAGTGGATGGTCATGCCTTTTGAGTTGACTAATGCCTCAAAAAATTTTATGATACTAATCAATGATATCTTCTCTCTAGAATTGGGTAAGTTTGTGGTTATTTATCTTGATGACATTTTGATTTTTAGTAGATATTTTGCTAAACACATGTAGCACATTCGTAGCATTCTAGAGCTCCTCCAAAAACATCAACTTCAAATCAAAGAAAAGAAGTCATACTTTGGGGAAACATCAGTGTATTAATTGGGCTTCATCATTGAACCAACAGGGGTTTGGCCGGATCCATCTTATGTGCAAGATTTGGCACAATGGCCTGCACCTTCCTATCCTCATGATCTAAAAGGCTTCATGGGAGGTATCAACGTATACTGGAAATTTGTTGCTAATTTTTCTTATCTTTCCCTTCCATTACATCAGCTCTCTAACCAACCAAAATTTCTTTGGGATGATGAAGTTGCACACCACTTTTATAAACTCAAAGATTCTCTATGCTGAACACCTATTCTACAATTGCCAGATTTTCATCAACTCTTTTAGATCGAAACTGATGCATCCCAGTTTTCTGTTGGTGTTGTTCTTGACCAGGGAGGTCAAACTATGGCCTATCATTCTGAAACACTTGCAGAGGATAAAATTATTTTTAAAAATTATGAAAAATAATTCTACAGTCTTGTCTAGACATTAAAGAAATGTCGTCATTATATTTTGGGCAAAGAGACAATTCTTCATATAGATCATCACCCTATAATATTTATCAATTCATAGATCAAGATTCATGAACAATTCCATTTGAAATGGGTCGCGTACATTCAACAATTTCATCTTGTGATTAAATATAAGAAGGTTCAAACAAATAAAATGGATGATTTTTTAACCAAACCCCCCTACTTAAGTATTGCACATACTAGATGTGCGGTGCGTGAAGTATGATACCTGGAAAGAAATGTATGCCATAAATAATGCATTTGGAGAAATATATGATGCTTTGCAGCAACCTAATATTATCAATGAAATGCATTTATTGATTATACCATTCGAGAGGGATGTCTATATTAACTCAATCAACTTTGTGTGCCACAATGTGAAGATCGTCTCTTGTTGATCTGTGATGCACATGCCTCTTCGTGTTGAGGGAATTTTGGCACCTCAAAGACCATTCTTCATATAAAATGCCACTTCTATTGGTATTCCTTGCATAAGCAAGTGGAAATTTTTATACGAGCATGTGCATTATGTTCCCAAATCAAGCCTTCAAACCGTAGACATGGTCTCTATCAACTGCTACGAGTGCCATCCCAACCTTGGGAATTCATTTCAATTGATTTTTGGAGTGGTCTTCCTCATATGGGTTGTGGTTTTTCGTTTATCTAAAGTGGCTATATTTATTCCTTGTCATAAAACTAATTTTTCTATTGAGGCAACAACAATATTTTTCCAACATGTTTGACCACACTTCGACTTAGCTAGGAGCATTATTTCTGATCGATATGCTCATTTTCTTAGCACATTTTGGCATACTCTATGGTCTCTATTGGGTTTCCAGCTTCGATTCTATACATCCTTCCACCCACATACCGATGGAAAAATCATACATTGGTGCACTCACTCCACAACTATTTCTCTAAGAATAAACAATGGGATTCATATTTTCATATCATCCAACACATCTACAATAGAGCTACACATTCTTCCATTGGATTTTCACCATTCGAAGTGTGTTTTGGGTTTCATCCAAGATCACCCTATGAGTTGCGACTTAATATCATGTCCTCGGGATACATTCCCATCAACAACAAGAACAACGATCATCTCAAAAATTTATCCAGACTCTTTCTCATCACCATCGGCAAGAAAATTTTTCATTGCAAGCAACCCAAGAACGTGCCAAAGAAAGGCATGATAAGCATAGGAAACCACTATTATTTCAAACAGGAGGCAATGTATGTTTGTTGTTTGACAAGCAATGTTTCAAAGGACAACACCATAAACTTCATCCTTTGTGATATGGTTAGTATATCATTTTTGAATGCATTGGAGAAAATCCACATCATTTGGATTTTTCTCCATAATTAGGGATCCAAGATGTTATGAATGTTAACAAGTTAAAGAATTTTGAACATCCTCTCCTTGAAGAAGAGGTCATAGTGTAGCATTTGGTGGACAATATACCAAACTTTCAACCTCTTCTCCTCAAGGATTCCATTATTGAATTTCATGCAAGGAACACTCGTAAGAAACATTCCATCTCATACGTTGTAGGTCGGAAGGGACACACTCCATATCAGTCTAAATGGATATATGCATAGATATTGGAGAAGAATTTTCCACATTTGCTGATGAAAGCAAGGATGCTTCCAGATTTAAACAAGAAGGAATTGGGCAACACTTGTTTGAATCCAAGAGACAAGGAAGCATAATGTAGAGAAAACATCCAACAACTAAGTTGGGAAAGAAAATATGAAAGAGGAAAAGAGAAGGAAATCGAAAAATCCGTCCTTTGCTCCTAGGATAATGAAAGGGCTGAATGTAGTTTATAAAATTATGTTTTCCTTTCTATTCTTTTTAGAATATCGTAGTTTTAGAAATCATATAAAGTGAATAAAAGTGTATTATACCTCGCTTATAATGCGATGGGTTCATTATAATAAAAATAGAGATTGCAGAGATTTATTTTTGCTATTCCAGCTCTATTCTGCCATTACTCGTTGAAAATCTATGTTCTGCCTTTTCCTCTGTGTGTGTTTTCCAAAGATCAAATACAAATCAGACCTCCCCCTTGTATTGACATTAATGACGACTTATTTAACCCGATTAAAGCACATAGGGAGGGAGAATTAATGAAGGAAGGGAGTTGTAAAAGAAAAAGAGGTGAAATGAAGGCTTCCGAAAGCATACATTAAAAACCACATGAAGAAGCGAGAGAAATAGAAAAGTCTAGGAGGAGGGGGGGAAAGAGATTACATTTGTGAACAATTTCGAGGCAGAAACACTTGCAAATTGAAAGAAAGGGGAGAGTGATACCTTAAAATCTAAGCTATCCACAAATTTTAAAGGAGCTCGAGCTTATAGCTTCCTTATCCAACTTGGGAGAGAAATATCTCCTTTCTTTGTTGAGCCCGAAGGAGTAGAGCTAAGAGAAGCCATGAAGGCTTCTACCACATCCACGACTAAAACTCTATCAGGACTTCACATTTCTTGAGCACATGCAAAAACAAAGAGGCTAACCAAACATAATGAATGTGAAGGAAGGAAGGAACCAAGTCAAGAGGCTTGGCCCTTCCAATTTCTTTTCTTTTGCAGGAGACCGAACGTAAGTCTAAAAATCATGTAAGTTTCGAAACCTACATCTATATTTCTAATGGATTGTGCAAAAATCTACAAGGAATGGAAGCATTGTTGTTTGAACACTATAACAAGCGGAGATAGCCTTGAAATGCAGAGCCCCTTCAATGTCTTCCTCCACATTGCTCAAGGGATTCTTAGCATAGTAAATGCGAGGTGACGACCAAAATAGCGAGGCAATTAACTCCAAGATCTAATTTTCCAATTAACCGATGAAATTTCTCTTCAAACACTCCAAGTGTCCTATTATCTAGTGTGGAATTTAAGGCGGCCAACTAGGCATTGCATCTTCCCTCCCCCATATATTTTCAAGCACGCTTTAGGCCATCCCTTCATGAAAATTATCCCTAAACTCTATAAGTAAAAAACATATTGATCTTAAAATGTTTTTCTCGAACTAATTTTTTTATACAATTGTAAAATAAATCAAATAATTCTTTACTTAAAAGCTTGCAGTTTTGTTTTTTTTTTTTAAACTAATCAACACCAACACAATAACTGGTGATATATTGTGATAACTCAAAAAAATGGTGATATATTGTGATAACTCAAAATTAGGTGATTCTGTGTGATTAATTCGAGACACACAAATAACTCTTAAACCAAACATTGACTGTGACTAAGAATGTAACCTAAAATGTGTATGAGCCATCTCTGGCATGGGGAATATTTTGTCCACGTCATAATGATGTGGCAACCCAACATGTCCTTGTTGGCATTCAGGTATAGTAATCATATAAACGTAAATGGATCTACAGAGATGTGGATATGTCGAAGCATTCTCAGGTGGAGATGACTTAGGATTCTCAGGAACCTGGGCCTACTGCCGTAATTTTAGTGCGTGACACATGCCGATTTTCACCGAAAAAAAAAAGAATGTCGGTGAAGAATAATCTAATAAACTGTGCACTTCAGACTTTGTGTTCCTTCCCTCTACTTTAGACTTATCATTGTGTATATATATCACACAAATTCTAAACAACCCCATTGCACAATTAGTTCATCATCATCGCTCTTGTTGTGAGGTGAAGGTCTGAAGGTTGATTCTCAAGAAGCACACGCCATGTCTGACAACAAAAGGTCTCCACCACCACCTGTAAGCTTCCCGGAAGGAAATCCTCCTCCAGGTTCCGTATTTTCTTCACTTCTCTTCCTGTCCTCCCACGTCCTCTTTATTGTTTCGCTGACTAATAATCTCAATTAATTTTCATTTCCATTAAAATACTTTTCTTGCTATCAGGGTATCCCACAGAAGCTCCTCGGCCTCAATATGCTGAAGCTCAATCTGTTAAAACGCAGCAGAGAGAAGAGAAGGGATTCATTGAAGGATGGTATGGGTTAAATTCAAAATTTCATTAATATATTTGTATTTGTCTGAATGTTAGGGTTTTCTGACATTTATTTATTTCTGTGTATGTTTATCTGCAGCCTTGCGGCTCTGTGTTGTTGTTTTCTGTGCGAGGAATGTTGCTGAGAATCAGATAAAAATGGGGAGAAAGTTAAATTATATTTTATTATTGTAGTTTCATATGTGTGAAATTTCTAGGATGAGATATACGATTACTATTCCTTAGTCAAGAGTTCCTCTCTGTGCACTTTGTACATGTACATTCGGTGCATGTAACCCAAAGCTTTTTCCTTTGTATTTATATTTTGGAAAGCATTATAAAGTGTGATTTAGTGTATTTATCCTCTTCTCACTGCGTAAACATATGTGATGTCCAAATAAAAATCAGTCTTTTTAAATAGTAAATGATCAAATCAAATGCAATTGCAAAAGACGGCAAGTTATTTATTATTTTTCTGTTGCGAATAAAAAGTGTCTTTCTAAAAGCAAATTGAATATTTGTAACATTGTATTTCAATACAATTTTGTTGTAAATTTATTTTATTCTCATGTCAAAATGAAAATGATTATGCTTTGGAATATGTTTTAAAATTGTTTTTGTTTAGTAAGAGTTTATTTTTCTAAGAAGTAAAGAAATAGGATAAAAGGTCTATGACCTAGAGGTTAAGAGTGAAAGCCTATCCCCTACAAACTATCAATGAGTAATTATAGGTGACTTGATGTTTCTTGAATAACAATTATGAGTTAGACTCCATTTAATAACACACAGTGATGGTTGTCCTCATTACTGGTTTGACAATTGAGTTATGATAGATTTCCCACTTGCTAAGAAAAAAAATTAAATATTTGGAAATGTAAACTTTTAAGAATGAGAGATCAAATTTTTCTAGGTGAATCCTGTTTCAAAAAATCAAAACTTAAAATAGAAGATGTACTTTCATAGATTTAATCCTTCTCAACACATGATAGAAATGGAATTTTAATGACAATTATTAATTCACTCCACATCTATTATATGTTAGTCATTAAAATCCACGCCAAATTTATATGTCATGGATCAAATCACTCATGGTGCAAATATTTTATAAAGTATTGCATTCTAGATCTAAAATTATAACAGAGCTTTGAAAAAGGTTTGCATATCCAGAGATTTGGTTTTTTTCAATAGTTAATAAATTTGAAGTTAAGATAGATTTGCATTGATTCTCTCTCTCTCTCTCTATATATATATATATATGGAGAAAACCCAGTTGGAAGGTGAGGCAACATGCTATCTCTTTCTGTAAATGAAAATGGATTCAAGTACAATGAAGTGAGACATGTGGCGTGTGGGATAATACAGTGCACAAACCATCTTTTTTCTCTCTCTCCTTATTCATTCTCAGCTACTCTACTCATATACGGAACAAAATTCACTTGAATAGAATAAAACCCCATTTCCTCCTATTGACCGAGTTATAACAAAACGTAATAACCCACTAGTGGTTAAATTTGACTCCTTCAACTCTTAACTAGAGTTACAGTATCAAATCTTCTAGAGTATTCTTCATAATGATCACGTGACTAGTCAATTTTCCATCAATAATGGGGGTTGATTTCGCATCATTTCGAATCATGGGGGTCAAAATATGAAGATCAATTTCTAAATGGCATTACATTTACATATAGACTCTGATTGAGGTAATTTTTGCAACCATTGGAAATGTATCTATGTGTAGAATAGTATGAGGGAGTGTGACACTTAAATGGGAAATTTTCACCCCCTAAAAAACACCATTTGATTCCTAAAACTACTTCCATAAAGTTTCAGACCCCAATTCACCAAACTCAGACCTGCTAGTAAGAATGGTCCTGTGAGTTGATTCCTTCACTTTTCCACTCTAAAAACATTAATATGGATGAAAAATAATATAATGGTCCATTCCACACAAAAGAACTATTAATTTATTTTAGATATATATAATTGAGCAAACTCAAAAACGCCCTTTGTGAAATATATTCATTGAACATGTTGACTAAAAAATTGTTTTAAGGATGGTGATCCTGAAGATACATTACACTTATTCTCTATTTGGTTATAATATGTATGAAAACAAAACCATATTATTTTAAGGATTGTCTATATTCTTCAATTTAAGTAGGACTCTCTCTCTCTCTCTCGTCCCTTCTATCCCTCCCTCTCTTCCCCTCCCGATCACCCAAAACCCAATCTCAACCACTTCCCATGTGTTAAACTTCATAACTTCGGGAATGTATGCACTTTACTAGGAGCACGAACATGCATTCATTCTAGTGCTAGGAACATGCACATGGTTTGGGAATTTATTTTTTTCCTAGTGGGAAGTTGTTGATGGGCGAAAATGTTCTACTAATAGTAGGGGGTCTCGCTAGTGTGAAGTCTCAATTATACCTCACACCATTTGGGATAGGAGCCCCATCCAGTTTGTGGGTTGGAATGCCACTATGTGTGTGTGTGTGTGCGTTACTCTTGACTTTCAAATTTAGAGAAATAAATGTGATTCCAAGTGTAATATGAAAAAAAAAATGAGGACAAGATAAACTCTCCATTGATGAATAGAAAAAGATAATAAAATAGGGTAACAACAACATAATGAGGAAGAGCATGTTGTAAGAAAGAATATGATAGATAATACTAACTAAGACATACACAAACAAGAAAATAATAGAAACCAATCGCAAATTAGTTCACAATTAACTACTAGAATTCACATGGAAGAAAGAGCAGACATCCAAAGAAAACATACAAGTCACATGAAACAAAATAGTTCATTAACATGTAATCATTATGTAAACACCCATGCATAAACAACAAAAACATTGGATAGTCATCACAGATGACATTAATATGCACATAAATCAATGCATGAAGTGAAAAAGATTCCCATTAAATGGCGATAAATCCAATCACATGCATTGCAAGCCTCTCAAAACCCTATAATGTTATGAGAGAAGTTCATGTCATCTATAAAACACAAACCCTAAATTGAAAATCACTGAGCTTTTCAACTACCAGGAGCAAATGCACTCAAAGCTTAGAATGATACAATTATACTAAAGTAGTTAAGTTCCAAAAGCCCCTTTGAATGAGGCATGAGGGTCCTTTTATGCAAAGGGGTGAGGTGACCTTTCACCTTTCCCATGGCTTTTCAAATCCCCTCATTTCCAATTTAGCATACATAACTCTATACATTCCAAGAGACTCTTGAATGATTTTTTATTTTTTAATCATTGGCATAAAAGATATAATATAATAAAAGAAATGGAATAGGATTTGACATACAAATCATTAGGAACGAAAATCATATCAATAGATTTCACTTTTAATTCGTACCAGAGGGCTTTTTATCACTGTTGAGTTTGTTAGCCAGAGATACAAGACATTACTTGAGCCATACACATAAGTTTTTTTATAACATTCCTACAATCAATTAGAAAAACGTGTTAGTTTCTTTATCAAGAACCTTTTCAATAGTGCATAAATATACATTAAAATGCAAAATAATTCTTCTACATAAATGGTTGAACCATAACCAGTGAAACCATGAAAATAAAAATAAGCAGAGGTATTGATACACGCTATGACACAATTTCTATGAAGTGCCTTTCTATCCTTTACAATTTTCGAAAACATATTATATTTCTACAACCTTGATATTTATGTTTTATGCCTTCCTATGACTATGATATCTGAAATAAATAACATTTTCATTCTCAACCATCAGAACAAAATAGTTTCTAAAATATGGCAAATTAAACACAATGAGTTCAATGCCATGAATTTATGTAATGGTGTAGTCTTCCAACTAGCTCCATTTAGCCTCATTCCTACAAGAAAGTGATCAACCACTAGGGTACCTAATAAAATCCTTTCATTATAAAATAAAAATACATATAACAGTTATAATGGTTCAATATAATTAGTTTTGAGAAGATGAGAGTAGTATACAACCTGGAAGTGTCGACTTGATTTTGATACAATAATTAATTAATCAATTCCACCTTTGGGGCTCTAGCCCTACTTTCTTTTTTCAGGCCCTCTTCAGCTTTAGCTTTCTATTATCATCTATGAAGCACAAAATATATGTATCCAAGTCAAATGGAAGATAAAAATTCCTTTCTCTTGGAGTATTAATCCAACAATAAACCCATGATATCTCTAATCAGAGAATGTGCCCATATTTTTGTAGATGGCCTCAATTTTCATAGAAAACGATGAATAAACCTTTGCTTAGTTCAAGTGAATAATATTGCTTCCAAAAGGACTGAACTTTTGTCCTCAGATGAAGGGAAAATGATCAGAAGATAATTTTCAAATTTTCCTCTTTACTGAATCTCCAATGCTTGAAAATTTCTGTCATTTTTGCCGACTTTGTTTAGGGTAACACTTCTCATGTCAGACCTCTATTCAATTATGATAATGTGTAGGCCTCCTATTGTTGCGTTGTATGAAAAATCCTAATTCTAACATCTGCAAACTAATTAATATTCTTTGTCTCCTTACAATGTTTGTCTCCAATAACATTCCAAATGTCAGATGTTGGTGTTACATGCCTGGGCGTGCAAGCTCATCGGTTCGATAATAATGGTAACCTTAGTAGTGCATCATTTGATTTATAATCCTTTGTAAAAAATGTATTATCCCTTGCAACACCTTGTATTTCACTTTGGGAAGTGTTTTAATATATAATTTCTTGTGCATTGATACATAACTTTGCAGCGTTTAATATTATACCGTTGACTACAAGCATTGGTATATTATCCATTTCTATCACCGCCTTTGTGTTGATCCATCAATTCTTCTTTGGCATTTATATATATTCTTTGCAATTTATTATTTTGATAACCTTTGCAACACATTCTAATGTATTATTCAAAACACTTTAATATATTATTCCCTATGCCAACACAATGTATTATCATAATATCTCTGGAATGCATTGTATTATTCATTTTTTCTTCTTTAAAGCATTGGCATATTTCTTCAACTCATTGGCATACATTTTTTTATCATATCCAATGCATTGTCAGATTCACTCAACGCCATTTCTTCAACTCATTGGCATACATTGTTTTATTTCAAGACACCTTGTAAATTACCCAACACATCTTAAATGGTTTTCAATTACTCAACACATCTTAAATGGTTTTCAACGACTCTTTGAATGGTTATCAACACTATGTTATGATCCTCCTCAATGCATTGTGTAACCATTCAACGCAACTTGTGTTATCAACTCAATGCAACAATATGTATATTACTTCAACGATCAATATGGGTATTTCTTTAATGCATTTTTTTAATCCCTTGCAACACATTTGATATGTATTCCAAGCAATGCATTTGACATATATTTCATACAACACATTTGATATGTATCCTTTATAGCACCCTTTATTTATTCTCTTCAATACACTATATTATCATCATCTTCAACACATTGTATTATCATCTATTATCATTGTGTTCATACAAGCTTGTATGCATTTATATATGACATTTACAAGCGTTGATTATCACCTTACTTGCAATTTTTAATATTATATTTTGGGTGTTATCACGTCCTTTGTCAAAAAATTTCGTCACACTATTATAATGGATTTTCAATGGCACCCTTTAATTTTTCTCAACGTATCATGGAATTAATTTCATCACAGTGTTTACACAATTTTTGCATATGTTGATATATCACCCTCATTGCTTTTTCAACTTTAACAACATCACACTACTTGTATTATCATTTCGGCACAATTTAATAAGCCCCTTGCATTATCCTCCTGTTGACCACTCTGTGTCAACGACCCCATAGCAGTACACCCCCATTTTTGCAAATAGGATTCATCATGTTCGACGTGTTCACACCATTCAGATTTCATCATTAGTCGGTAGTTTTGTAAACGATGTAAAACATTTTTGCATGTTTATGATGTAAATTATCTAAGAAAGACCATCATGTATGTAACAACCTAGGTAAGCCTAGTATTTTGGTGACAATTTCTATCCTAGGAGGTTTTTGTCTCACTGATTCATTTATGTTTCTCGACACAAGTGATCGGTAGAGTTTTTCTCTCAAGCCTCTCCCTAAAGCTAGGGTGGATTTTTTCGTCAAGATACTAAGTGAGTCATAGTTTTTTCTATCTAGTCTTTGTAAAGGTAGTTTGGGAATAATTCTAGCTAATTGGCTAGATTATTTTACTACAAGCTACTTGGTCTACTAGATCCTGTTTTGAGTCGCAGATTTGGGTAAGCTATTTGAGGGTCTATCACGAATGGGTACCCCCCCTTCATGTATCAAAATTTATTTAACTTATGTAAAGAGGGTTGGAAAAATAATTAAATCCCCTCTCAGTCAATTAATTAAATTTTCTCGCCAAGTTAAATTAAAAATCCTAAGCCAGAAATTTAATTAATTTTAAGTCTTAGGTGATTTAAAAATTCTTGAAATGCAAAATTCGTGGGTCCCTAAAAAATAATTTTTAAAGATCCCAGGCTAAGGGAATATTGAGAATTTCGAGGAATTTTGGACCCTTGGGCCTTGGTGTTTAAGTCAAAGTCAAAATTTTCAGGTAATTAACTCAAAAATATTATTTTTGAGTTAATTAAAAAGGAATTAAATGACAAATTCTAATTTCCTCAAAAATTTATAATTTCGACAGACGAGATTAAAATATGATTAAATATTTTCGACGGTCGAGATTACTTTGACATGGATCAATTGAACTAGCCGTCAGATATTTTATCTTATAAATTAGAGGTCTTTGTGAGTCTTTCAGTCATCCGATCTCTTGATCGTGTACTCGCTCTTGAAGCTCTCCTGTAATATTTTCTGGAATAATACAAATCAAGAATTTGGGGTTTTATTTTGATGGTGGTGTTCCTCTTCAACATTTTATTGTAAACGTGTTCTTAATATTCTGCTGGTGATTATTTTAATGGATGGTTGATTAATGGCTCTTGTAGAGTAATATATTGCACATGTATCTTGCTTAGGTTACTGGTGTTATCACTCAGATTTTCCTTGAAGTTGTTGGGAAGAGGAAAGGGTTCCGAGGTAACCACAAACTAATCTTTTAGGTACAGAATCTAGCCAATCTGTACCCAGAGAGGGCTCTCTCTGTAGAATTTAGCTTTGTTTTAGAAGATATTAGGCTAGTTATAAAGTTCGGGGGTTTTGTTTGAATTTGGGTGGTGGAATTTGATAGCTGAGGGCAAGATTGAGTAGTTCAGGCCATTGGGCTATGGAGTCAAAAAGATGGCTTCACTGGATTAAGTTTCTAGACAAAATATGGTTTTACAGGGCAAGATAATCAAACATAGAACAATTTTAGATTTAAAGTGAATGGAATGGATTTAAAATGGATGAAAGGCAATTAAGAATCTTTCAACACATTCATAAGAGGGAAAATTGAGTGATTATTAACACAGAGAAATTAAGAATTCTTTATTAAATAGCCAAAATGTTTAAACTAGAAAAACAGGAGCAATTAAGAATTCACTGTTTAAAACTAGTTTAGAAGAAAACATTTAGAATAACAATGATTGAAATCAGATTACACTTAAGTACCTTCTGATTTATTCCTTTTTATTATTCATTCAGAAATGAAACACAATGATATAATAAAAAGATATAAAGACTTTAAAACACAAGGGAAAGATGACTTATTGATCCGTAGTCTGACACATGAATCCTGTAAAAAGTCTTTCGCTTCAATTCATCATCCAGCTTAGCCACAAAAATTTCTCCAATAGCACTTTATTCCAAATAGTCAATGTTACAGCAAAGTATAAGAATCCACCCTCAATACTCCGATTGAGGGAGTATTTATACAAAAAGTTACAAAAAATATCTCATAACAACTTGAGATATTATCTAGGATGACTCATAAGTAAATTAAAATAAAATAGAGACAGATGGTCTCGTAGATAAGAAAGAATGAAAACTGATGTTGTGTTATTTCCTCCTTTTGAGAATGTGCTGGAGGCAGGCCCTATGCTTTGGCTCATTGCTGTCCTTTTTAGTAACTCTGTGCTAGCTGGTCCATTTAACTGATACTCTTTGACTGTTCTGCTACACTTTGACCTTTATTCATCTTTTATCCTTTTTTATCCTGACTAATTGTAGTATATGATCAAAAATTTAGGTAAGGATAATTTTTACAAAAGTTCTAACAGCACTTCCCACCATTTATCTTCCGGAATCCTGGTTCTTTGTAGCTTTCTGAGAGTTTCATCAGTCTATGTATACCTAAAGAAAGTAGGTTGAGCAGGGAAAAAAAGCTTTACTTCATGTTCAAGATAAAACAAATTTTCCAGTCTATTATGAAGATCTTTTCCTGTAGGCAATGCTGCTGTTGATGAACTAGTTGAGGCATTAGCCTGAGTGTCAACATACTTATCCAATTTTCTAACATAACTTTCCAGGTCCATAAATTTATCCTTTGTAATGAAAGGACTGGGCAATCCTTTATTCAACAAAATGTCAAATCTTGTTCTGAAGGCAGTGATTTCTTCTTGCATGTCCGAGCATCTTCGTTCTAAATTCTGCATCAGAGTTATTTTGGTAAAAACTCTCTTTATTTCCAAAATTGTGCATGTCCTGTCTTGAATGCCAAATTCTTCAATTTGCTGCTTGGTCTGAGTATTTAGAAAATGGATGAGTTCATTGGCTTCATCAGGCTTGTTCCCCAATTCTTCCCTTGCTACTAGGACTTCTTCTATAGCCAATTTGACTAAATCATTTTGTTTCTGCATTATTTGAATTGAAGGCCAGATATCCTTTATTGATTGGATGATTTTGTCCCAAATAATTTCATTTATTTCCCTTAAAGGCTTCTCCAATGTGAGATCCTTTTCCAATGCTTTGACTTTTTTTTCTAATTTGTTCACTTCTTTTGTTTTGTCAACAAAACTCATTTTTGAAAGATCATATTTGTGTTCTAGAGTGGCCAATTGTTCCTTTGTTTTGTGGAGCTCTATGACTTGAAGTTTCATTTCTTCCATTGACTTTGTCAATTCATCAGTGTTCAAATTTGCAGTGTTACCCTGTGACAATTCTGCTGGCTGACATGTTGTTGTTGTACCTGTCACTACTCCTGCTGTAGATACTGGAATATTTGTCTGCTTGTCTTTCAATGCATTCTCAAGCTCTTTTTTAGTTGCATTAAGTTTCTCATTCAATTTTAAGAGAAAATCCATTAGTTCTTCCTCCGAATTTTTCTTGACAATTTCTGCAGTCTGTGGATGTCTTGAGGCTGGTAACTTCAGTTTTTTTCTCAGAGCTGCAATATCATCATCTTTTCTCTTGATCAAAGCTTCAATACCTTTCACATATTTAGGATTATGACCCAAACCAATTATTATTTCCTCCAAATTTTTTATTGTATTATCCTTAGCCTGGGAGGAGGCTTTTTCAAGCTGCAACTATGTATTAGTGTTATCCAAATAATCCTGCAACTTATGAGCCATCATTGATTTATCCGTCAGAGTAGAATAAATCATCTCACCTGTTTGCTTGTGTAGCTCAATTTGGTCTAAAGGATGGATATCCTTTGCTAAGATTTCAAAATTAGTCCTAATGTAATCTGCAGCTGTCTAAGGCTGCTGCATCTTGGGCTTGAAGTGGCTCATTAAAATTTTACGCTGTTGGATGTCATAGGCTAACATCAATCTTTCTTGATTTTTTGGAGCCATCTTCAAATATTGGTTGTACACTTGAAGTCTAAGTGGATCTTTCCTGGTCTTTATATTGATGAATGTTCTTTTGATGTCCCAGGCATCTTTTACTGGAGGTTTGAAAGAATATATCTCTGCACTTTGTTGCCTCTGTAGTTCCTTTCTTTGAAAATTAGTAGATGTCCCACTACCTGTACCTGTTTTCTAACTGTCTTCTCTTCCCTGGATATCAAGGATTTCTTGAACTAATTCAACTTCTGGAAGAGGAGATAATTTCTGCCTTTTAACACATTGTTGTTCAGAGGAGCCACCAATAGGAGTAGCTAATTCAACCTCTCTCTTTTTTCCTTTTTGTACATTCAGAGGGGTTTGTAAAATTGAAATTTCTAGCTCATTGATCTGAGTAGGAGGAATATGTACTTGCTCCTGTCCTTTAGAAGTCTGAGGATGTTTTGTCATTGTGAATTTTTCAATTACTTGTATATCAAGCTCCTTTTATTTTCCTTTAGATTCTACTGCCACTGTACTAATCTCCTGCAAATTTCATTGTGAAGTCCCGGTAGAAGAAGGACCAATACCTGTTATCTGCACCTGTCCAAAAGAGTCTAGGTCAAGTATATTTTCAAGATCTTTCATCACATTTTCAACATTGACCTACTCACTATCTTTTTCAATCAATGTCCCTTCCACCCATTCATCCGTATTGGAATATTGTTCTATTTCTGGGATTTTTTGATGGATGTATGGTAATAGTTTATTTTTCATTCTTCTCTCATAGATAAAGTTGTTTGGATCATAAGGCGCCCAGTAGAAACTCATTTTTAGTCTGAGATAGTCTTCTAAAATTCTTTCATCTTCCTTTCCAGCTTCCCTAGAGTTACAAATAAAGGGACCTTATTGGCTTTTGATCCCGAGTTGAGCCTTTTCTTTGCATTGCAGAAATGAAATATATCTGAATTAATCATCTGCCTAAAATACTCTAATGCAAAGAGTCTCATTGGGACATATTTTGGCAATTTGAATGGGCATAACTCACATCCATATATTCTGATCTTTGTGTGGTTTTGATATAGGTACCAATCACCTATCTTGTACTGCTTTGAGAGCTGAAGGATTTTCTTGACGTCATTATTTACCCTAGGAGGAGAGACTCCTGTTAACAAGGTGGTTGCAGGATGTACAAAAAGTTCAACAAACTCATTATAAGAATAAGGAGAATCAGGGGAATTGTGAGTAATGGCAGACCAAAAGATGACTGACCTAGGATTCCCTTTGGCATCAAGTTTCTTAACATAAAAAGGGAAATTCTCTGATTGAAAGTAAATCATGAGGTGATATATGACAGAATAATACTTGAACACTCTCTCAGTCCCTAATCTCATGAACTGATCATGGATTTTTTCAGCAATATAAGATGCAAAATCGTACTTGACAGCAGGAGGCTATCCAGGGGTAAAAATAGATAACAATACTAGGGTTAATTGATCAACATACTCACTAGTATTGAACCCCATTGTAGAAGATATCATGTTCAGAATAAGTCTTCCCACATCAGTAAAAAAAGTATAACCATAAGGGGGAGGGCTTTTAGGCTGATGCTCTGGTAACATGAAGGTTTGGCATAGGCGGTTTAACTCTTCATGGGATAAATTGGTAGATTTCTCAAGTAATTCAGCCATGGAAAGGGGAGTGAGGGCTTGACCAGGTTGGAATTGTAGCATTTCATTTATGGACTGAGCAGTTATTGGGAAAATGACATTTTGACTTGGGGATAAAACTGCTCGTTGGTCGGGATCATAGTTTGCATGGCAGTAATGGATTAACTCAGGAAAAATGTGGACCGAGGGGAAAAGGTACATGGGAAGATTGGATTCCCAAAGTCCAAACATGTCAGAACCATTCAAATAATTGTCTCTACAGCGGCAAAAAATTCGAAGAGGATTCTCACTGAGAAGTAGGTCTTTAATTTGAAAATCCATATTGGCTAAAGGCAAATAATCCAAGTCCTTGTGAGGGGCATTGAGGGGCATGACATTCAGAGCTACAGGAACTTCAATTTCTGGTTCTTGTGGATTCAGAAATAGAAATTCAGGCCTTTTGTGAAAAAGTGGTACAATTACAGGTTTTGGGAATGCAATTGCAGTTTTGGGAATTAAAACAGATCAAATTGAAGTTCTTTTAAGACCTTAGTGTGAAATTAAAACCACAATCAAGACTTTTTTTAGAGTTTAACGGGAAATTAGAGTAAATACCTGTTTACGGGAAATGAATAGCGATTAAACAGGTACATGCTATGGAGACTGAACTCTGAATTACTTGTCAGCAATTGTTTTCAGCAAGGTAATGGTTGGTAGCTTCGACATTCGATTTTTGAAATTTGTTGCATGGGAGACTAGTTAGCGCACGAAATAATGAAAATGACGTGGGCGTATTTGTTTTATTTACAAAGTCAAAAGGGTGGCGGGTTTTGATTGATGACGTCAGAAGGTACGAAGGCTTCATCACAGAGGACAGGCGGTAAGCAGTTTCCATCGCACCACTTTTGAGGCAAGGTGGTTTTGGGCGGAGGGGCAGCGATTCCATACGATGAACGATGCGTGGCTCTGTACGGTTTGGAAAACCGCTTGGCCATCGTGCGTTATCGTTCGGACGCGGGTGGCTAGCAATATGGATAATAGCCGTAGATCTTGGATCAGTCGATCGGATGGTCATCGTGACGTGGAAATGACGGGAATTTAACAGGCGGGTCTGACGCAATTATTTGTTAATTAATCTCATCGGGGGCATTTTTATTGGTGGAGTTTAGGCTATTAATTAATCGTGAGGATTAATTAATTCCTTTTTAATACGTGGACAAGTGATCGGGAGGGAGTCGAGCAAGGGGAAAATATATATAGAGATGGGTTATTTCGAAGTTTGGTTAAAATTAAACTTCGGATTTATTTTTTCATTTTAAACACATATAACATATGTTTAAAGTTTTTTTCAGATATTTTTTATTATATGATAATTAAACCAAAGCGATTTTCTTACCATAGGGGCGGGAATAATATAAAGATATATTTTAGTCAAAGGAAGTATATTGCGGGTTTTTATTTAAACATGTGGGGATAAAATACTTTGACTAAAATTATAATAAATGGGTTTTTGGGTATCTTATAAAGAAGGAGTTATATATAATAGGAGAAGGTTATTTTCATAGGGATTTAAATAATAAATTAGAAATTAATATGGAAATTAACTAAAGCGCTAAGTATAAAACATTAGAATAATGTATTTAACTTATGCTTTGCATGAAAAGGTTTTTATGGAATATTGCATGAGTTTCCTAATTAAAATGGGATTTTACTTAGGAAAAGCTTTTTTTAGAAATGAATGAGTGTGATAATTAATGATTTTAAGTACTTAGGTTGTTGCAATCGTTGGGCCGAGGGTCTGGTCCCTCCAAAAGTCAAGGAAATGCCTTGAACCCCTTTAATTGTCAAATACCTTAATACTTAAGGGAAATTAGTGAAATGTTTAGGGAGAAATGAGAAGGGAAGTTAATAATTTGACTTTGTCTTGCTTGTAATGCTTCCAATGCATTGTATGCCTTTGCACTTGTGATGAAAGTTAAAATTTTAACCATCTAAAGCCATCATTCATCACATGTAATTCAGCAACATCATCTACCTACCCTACCTACTTTACCCTACCATTTTTTCTTCTTTATTAGGGTGCACTTAGACTGGAAAACCCTCATCAAACTTTTTCTTTGCTATATGAAAATCTATCTAATTCTAACTCATTACTTCGCTAAGGTCGACAACCGTTGAGCTCCTTTATTTACTCTACCTATCTACTTATCTCAACATTTCAAATAAAAGTACGATTCTTGTCTTCATTCTAAAACATGAAATTGAAATATGAACTAGCCAAGCTTAAACTGTTTGACTATTCATGAATTGTGGCATAAAATACAAGTTGCACACAATTTGTTTATTACATCAGAGCAAAAGTAGTGGCATTTATACTTGCACACTTTCCTTGGCCTTTATTTTAGTGGGGTTCATTTTCTTTCACTTTTTTGGCCATTTTATTCTTTCACCCTTTGATTTTTCTTTTAGGGTATACCCTCTTTACATTTTTGAAATTTTTTGATTTTTTGAAAATATGGAAAACCTTTGCAACAAGAAAAGGTTATGAACATATTGCATAGTTCATCAAGTCAATCATGAAATATGACACCTATTGGTATAGGAGTCTAACATAAGGATAACCCAAAGCCAAAAAATTGGGAAAGGCAACCTTGAAGACATTGTTCAAGCCATAGACATTGAGGAGACTCCACTGGTTAGAGATGAAGATGTTAAAGGGAATAAGAGGAAAAATAAGGGTATAACTACTAAAAAGTTTGATTTACCAGGGGAAGATGCAAGGTTTATGTTTCAGCCAAGAAAACCACTCACCAGATTATAGCTTTCTAAAGGTGTCATGGAAAGTAAAACGACAGAGGTTACTAACAAAGGCAAGCATCCAATGACAGACGATATCATTGATTTGTCTCCAAAAAAAGAGGAGATCATTGTGCAGAGGAAGGCTAAAGAGAAAGTGGTTGAGAAAATTGAAATACAAATGTTAAAGGAACAATTAAGAGAAGTTAGAGAGGAGGTTATTGAGACCAAATTGGAATTGCAGGAAGCTAAGATAGATAGGAAACTGACGGAAGAATTCAAAGAGAAGGTAAATGAGAAAATAAATCAATATAATGAGTCATTGAACAATGCCAAGAAACTATTGAAAAGTACACTTCCTCTACGAAGGGTAATGAAGCACACAACAAAGAGAAATATACGGTTGCAAGTTGAAAGAAAGAAACTCAAAAGAAAAGTCAAAGAGCTAGAAGAGCATATGGAGATGATACAGTTAGAGTTAAAGAAGAAAGGTCTTAAAATCACAGTCATAAATGAACCTAAAGAGATTCAAGATCCTACTGCCAAAGGTGAAGCTTCTAAAGCTTGAATAGTGGACAAACTACCTTTTTGACATTTTTGCATAATTCAGAATCAACATTTGTAGATCCATAGAAAAAAATTTGAGGAAGAAAGGACAATTTTTGAGTTTACTGCCAATTAGGAAAGTTCATAGTGAATCTCAAGCTTGAAGCCCATATTTTGCTACGAACTTGCTCTAGGTGTCTTTTTGTTTAAAATCACAGATATGGTCAAAATCAAAGCGGGTAAAAATTTGTATTTAGCTCTTTTGACTTAACAAACAGTTCCAAATTAGCAAAGAGAGCTAACAAGTAGTGGAGATAGGTGAAATCAAATTTGCTACAGATTTTCGCTACGAACTTGCCTTAACTCCCCTGTATTTGCAGCGAGCAAGTTTTTGTAGAATTTTTTAGATTTGATGGTCTATTGGAGGTAAGCCAGCCACGTGGAAAGCTTAAATGGTATCAGAGGAATATTTTGGTTGAGGCATGGTATTTGAAAAGGTTGTTCGGTTCACCAGCTCATCATGAAGACACTCATCATTTATCATGACATCATCTCCTTAAAAGTAGGAAGACAATTCTCCTAACTTGGTGGGGGAAACTATGTTTTGGTCATGGTCAGTGCCACCCAAGCACATGATTGTCCTCGATGTAAATATGTAGTCTTTTCAGTTGGTTGATGTAATAAATAGGTTATTGAGTCCTAGTAGGTCTCTAAGTCCTAAAGTTAGTAGTTGTCAGTTTTATTTCTATGTAATTTGCTTATTGTTATATTAGGTGTCAACAAAGAGACTCGATGATCTAGCCATGTAGGTAGATCCAATGTAAAAATGATGAAGCCTATTAATAGGCACAATATTGAAGAATAGAGGGTTGAATGATGTTGAATAGAGACTACTATTGTAAACATTTTATTATCATTAATATACAGTGGTTGTTGGCTCTTTCTTCACCTGAGATTCATTTGATGTTTTCATGTGCACTTGTCTTATGTATCTTGCTATTTTCTCTTCAATACTTTGATGTTTGATTACTTAGAATTCATGTACATCATGCTCTAACTTCCTTAAAGCATTATACTACTGTGTATCTGTGTGTATTTCCTTTTAATAAAAACATCTATATGCCTCAGCTTCCACAAGAATAACCATGTCACTGAGTTTCTTAACACTGACTCCATAAGCCCAATGGTAGTGAATTCTATACATCTTTCACCTGCATACAAAAATTATTAAAACAATTTTTTTAGAGTTATAAATTTGTGAGCTTCATTTACATAATATTATCAATATCTTTGCAAGATCCCTCTCAGGCTGAAAAGGCTATTTTTCATCTAGAAGTTGGTTTGAAAGAGTTATTCTAGGTTGTCTGGTGGAGAAAACCATATGTACCAACTTAGTGATAACAACATCATTCATAAGTTGTCATCATCATTACAGTCATCTTTATCATGGTTTCATTCAGTCCAGAGTCTCCATTAGGTCTTTAGGCTTCCAAGGTCATCAAATCATCATTCCATGCATAAATTATAGCAAGTGAAGGAGTGACAATAAAGTAATTTCATCAATAAATTTGATTTCACATAAAAATGTAATTTTATGTTAAATGTAATTTCATTTTCTTAAATTCTAATTCAGAGTTCCAAGTAGCTGCAAATGCTCAAGTTCCACCAGAAAATGTTCAAGGTCCAAGAATAAATTCAATGTTCCAAAGCCACCATATGTTCAAAGGTCAAAAGATTGAGTTCAAGGATAAAAGAAAAAAACAAATGAAAGGTTGATTTTGAAAAGGAAAATGTGGGTCCATGATCATTTAGTTATTCTACTCCAAGTTTAAAAATCCCTAAAAGACCAAAAGACATTCATTCTCACCCTTAAGCATCGAGCTCTCAACTTTCCCAAGTCAAAAAACCAATTTTTTGCTTCAAGAAATTTATTTTCTGGTCCATTGTTATGCTTTTCAGGTGAGGACGCTGCACTTTTTCCAAAGACGTTGTGCTTTTCTCAAAGACGTTGTGTGTTTCCTCTACTCGCTGCGTTCTGTCCAGTGAAGAAGAGTTTTCACTGCTCTCTCTATATATGTAAAAGATGTCGGTGTGTTTACTTGCAGTGTTTTGATATTAGGCTAGTTATGAAGTATGTTTTTAGTTTTTTGGTTTTTTAAGTTTGTGAGGAATGAAACTGATCAAATACATAAATTGGATAACAAGATGTAGATAAATTGGGCTATGGGGTCAAACAGGTCAAGGAAGCTATGAAGTGATGATGTAAAGCTGCTGTAGGGCCGATTTGATTCACGGTAGAAGGGATCTCTGGGCAAAATGGATTAAGTGGACAACAAGTTGGTGAAAGACAAGGAATTTCAAGTGTAACTAGTTAATAGCAGACAATAAACATGTAATAGCAAACCATTAATCATGCTAAGTATAACTATAAGCTAATTAACACATAGAAATCAAACATTCCAGCCATACATAGAGGTATAAGACCCTCTAACTTCGGGAAATGGCTATCACACTTTGGGGAAAACATATAAGACAAACTAACAACTCATAAACTATGCCGGAACGCCTAAACATAGTCTCTAAGTCATTGGGCACTTGGACAAATAAGTTTTCATAGTTTTAGGCAAAGGGATAGATCGGGACTAGGCCTCCTTCGTTCAACAAGATGATCAACAAATCAGTCAAAGAGAAAGTTTTATGGACAGAACTATGGGCAGCTTGTAGGTAGGTAGGGAAAACCATACATCCTACTTAACATACATAGAACTGATGAATAAAAATTAGCAACAATACCCTAGGTTACTAAAGAGCAGCTAAGAATTCTTTAGCATAACTAAGGGAGAAGAAAACATCAAGCTATGAAGATTCAGGGATTTTGAGGTGCCTCCATGGGCATATCTCAAAATCAATCTTTACTGATCTATAGCAGCAAGAAATATGTAATATGAATGAGAACTAGGAGACAAAACACATTAAGAAGCACTATACCATTCTACCATGACAAGGAATCCATCAACAAGCCTTCACCATTCCTCAAAAGCATCCAAGAGGTAGTCCAAAAATCATAACTCAAGTGTATTCTTCAAAGCTCATATGACCAATGCATTAATTCTTCTCTCAAGTTCAGCCTCTCATTTACAATGAAACCCATGGAATAAATAGGCTTGAGGGAGGAAAACCTCATGGAGCAACTAGCTATCCCATTGGCCAAGTCAAAATATCTAAACTTGTTCTTGAGGCTTTGCAAAGCCCAAGGCACAAAATATCCCATAAAATATCTAAAAAACTGCTAAAAACGGAAATTATATTGACTTTACATGATTTTTCCATGATAAAAATAGCTTAACGCACATTTGGGAAAAGCAGATTTTTGGAGTTCAAAAATTACAAAAATACTTCATATTTATGCCTGAAAAAGGTCCCCTGACTTGCTGGATGCAAATGGCAGCCTTCCCGGTGTCGAAATGAGGCTCATGATGGCTCGTTGGAAAGCTCTCTGTGTCTGCTTTCCGACGCAAGTGAAATCACCTCAATCTGATCTCTGAAAGTCCCTCAAAACTGTACCTGTGTGCAAAAACCCAGAAAATAGCAGGCTGCTGATATGGCGGGCAGAATGTGCAAAATGAGGCTATTTTTCGCCAATTTGAGGGGGCGAATGATCTTCAAATGCCCTGAAAATCGCTGGAGACCTGCTCATGGAATTATGGCATCCATTGGTATCATCCTCCTCCCTTGACAACTCATCAAACTGAAATGGCGAATTTATGAGTTTTTGGCAAAAAGCCCAAAAATGCCAAAAAACAAAAAGTTTCCGAAACAGGCCCAAAATTGGCATGCATGATCCTCAAGGGTCCATAGAAACATGCTCCGAAGCTGAAGCCAAAATATCAAGGGCTGATATGCTTTTTGCTTCTTTCCGTGCTAGGCGCCTCTCCTTCAACTTCTTCAATTTCTCTTGTGCTACCTTCAATTTTCGCCTGGCAAATTGATTTAGCTTCTAAAAGTGAAGAGTCCTTTTTCTCTGTAGCTCAAGATCCCTGTTTGCCTTCTCAAGCTTTGTTTCCAAATGCTGGTTAGCCCTCTCAAGCCATGCTTCCTTGTTTTCCTCAATTTCCTGCTCAAAGAGGGCAGTGAGAGGAAAGGCTTCGAATTGAGCTTGTTCTTCTGCTCTCTGTTTATCCAAGGCTCTTCTAAGCCCGATGGTCCTAGGCCTCTTTCGCCTAGGCTGGTCCTCCTCCTCTTCATCATCAAACTCGCCAATGAGCTCTTCAATTCTTACTTGCGCCTTTTCTGCCTCTTTCTTATACTTGATCGCCCTTGCCTCATGAATGGCCGCATGATACTTCATTTGTTTGTTTTCAACCTCCAAGAAGTGGTTGAAATTCCTCGCCCTTTGAAGATCTTCTTGTAACCCCTCAAGTTGCCCTTCTTTGTGAATGAGGAGATTTTCAAGGAGGCGGGCCTCATTGTCACTATCATCACTTTGGATAGGGATAATAGCTAATTCACCTCCATGCTTTGCACTTTCTCCAATTTTACTTTTGCCTTTGAATGCCAATCTAGCGCTTTTTCTCCTTGGCAAGCTAGAAGTTGTCTTTTTGGGAAATTTCCTCTTTATAGGAACAGTTTTGGTCACTGTCAAGGAGGCAGCTTCAGCTTGCTGTCCTTCCTCAACATCCTGTCCAGCTTGTGGCTCAAAAGGTGCTTCAATTGTTTGCTCAACCTGCTGCTCTTCAATTTCTGTCTGCTGTTGTTCCTCTTCCTGTACTTGCTGCTGTTCATCAACCTGTAGCTGCTGCTGTTCATCAACCTGTAGCTGCTGCTGATCTTCAAACTCTGGCTGCTGCTGCTCACTAATCTCCAACTGCTGCTGTCCCTCAAAATCTGGCTGCTGCTGCTCACTGCCTTCTTTTTCTCCCTGTGGTTCACTGCCCTCTCCTTCTCCCTGTGGTTCACTGCCCTCTCCTTCTCCCTGTTCACTTGGCTGCCCAGTGGTCATCTTGAGTTTTTTAGGGGTAGGCCTACTAGACAAAGGCACTGGGCGATGGACAGGCTGAGTAGGAGACACATGAACAGGAGGGACAGTGGCGAAATCTGCATGGCTGATGAAGGAATCCCATGAAACCCCTTTCTTCTCCAGCTGGTGTAAGAAGATAATCTTGATCAAGGAATGATGAAAGAGAGAAGGGATTTGCCGAGGTGGAGCCTTCTTTTGGACAGTAGCTGCCATTTTCTCTATGCTTTTGGACAAAAAGTATGGAAGGTTTAATTGCCTGCTTCTGGTAAAATGCATCAACAAGCGAACATGATAGGCAAAAATTTGGCTAAACCTCCCTTCACAAGTGAAATATCTCATTATGGCCTTCATCAGTGGAGCATAATTGTCAAGAAGATAGGAGAAAGGGAAAATAGCAGTGATGGTTTCCCTATGTTCAGGCTTGATGAAAGGTTTATAATCCTCTAGATCAAGATGCGCTTGTTTAAACCACTTTTCACCATGATACGGGATCTTGGTAGCCTTGGATATATACCTTGGGGAGATTTTGAAATCAAGACCCGCCAACTGGAAGTGTTTGTCCTTGAATCTCAAAGCGCACAAATGTGTAAGTGGCGAAAAACTCTTGACTTCTTCTATCCTCTGGCAGAAATCAAGACAGCCTACTTCATGGAAATTGAAAAGCACCGATGGGTGAGCATTGATTTCTTCTATGGAGATAGGCTCATATCTCTTATGTGGACCGCTCTTGTGATCTCGCTTTGGAGGCATTCTGACTTTGACCAAACTTTGGAAGAGGCAAACTGCCTTCACTGTATGAAAAATGTTCTGCTGGATTGAAACTGGCCACTACACTGTTTGGACAGACATGGACCCTGTGGTTTTGAATAAAATGCAACAATGTTTCTTGGAATAAGCCACCTCTGCACTCATTAAAAACAGTCCTTCAACTCTGGATACACTTCAGCTATGTAAACTTCTCAATAGAAAACCATCAATAAAGATGAGACAATATGTTGTATAAATTTCCTGTATGTAGTATTAAGCAATCATTCCTCTTGGTGAGTTTGCTAGAGATCAACCAACCCTTGCATTTTGCATCTATAAGACCAACCTTCAGTATTAAAACCCTGCTCTTTAGTACCTCTGCCTCCAATGTTTAACTTCTCATCAACGAACTCTGCCCTCTTAATGTGCTGTCACCTTTGGAAACTCTCTGTCAACAAATCTTTAGAATAATACAATATAGTGCAAGGAAAAGGCAGACTTAGTTTAGGTGTAAAATCAATGCATAGCGCTTTAGAAAAAACCACCTCTTTACTTGTGAATCTCAAAGGTCAACACTACACCTGTACCTCTGTCTCAATATTAAATGCAATTACCAAGAACTCTGCCCTTTAGAAAATGGCCCTTTTCATTTGTGAAGTTTTAAGAAAACAAACACTGCTTTTGTACCTCTGCCTCCAAAGTTAGAAACCCATCAATGAAATCTACCCTTCAGTGTACTATTTATCCTTAGAGTCTCTTTGTCAATCAGCTTTTCAAAATGATACAATATGGTGAAAAAGAGGGCAGACCTAGATTAACAATACACAGTGCTTTATGAGGGACACTTTTTCTTGTGAAGTTAAGAAATCAAACATCACCTGTATACCTCTGCCTTCAATGTTTACATTTAACCACCAACAACTCTGCCTTTTAGAAAGTGACTCTGCACCTTTGGAAACTCTTTGCTAACAATTCTTCACAGTAGTGACAAAGTACAGTGAAACAGGGGGGCAGTTTGCTAAAAAGGTGTGCTTGTGAGAAAATGACAACAGTCACTCTGTTCTTGAAATCTCTGATGTCAATCAATACACCAAAACTCCTTGCTCAAGGAGGCCTTCAACATCAAAACCTCACCCTGTATAAGTGTGCCACCCTTCAACCATTTGTATCTCTAGAAAACCATCCTACATATGCCTAGACAGTAAAAACATAGGGCTAGGGTAAAATGACAGAGCTTTAGAAGACTATCAAGCTCTTAGACAGAGATTATATGAGTTTTCTCTTTCAAACAACAAGAATGTCAAAACTCCCTTACTGAGTGCACTTCACTGTTTTAGTAGTGTGGAAAGGTTTGGATGACAGTGTGAAAGGTTTTTCTTCAGAAATAAGTCTGTATTTCTACCACGAAAGTCTCCTTTTAATCAAAACACAGCCCTTCACAAGACAACCTCTGCCCTTAGATCGATTTGAAAATGAAACAAACTGGTTCTCGACCATAAAACCCCGTATTATCATATTGCAATTACCTCATCTCACTGTGTAGAAAATACTGCTTTTGCCTTTAACTAAAATGACAAAGTCTGGGGTTTTTAAAACTTCTTGTCATCCATCAAAACCTTGAAATCAATGGGGAATGTGTAAAAATACCTCTAATTTTGATGAACACCTGTTTGAAGAGCTGAAAGAAACGCTGGACACTTTGGACAGCTGCGCGGCATTCTTTGTAGTCAGCCCGTCGCGCACAAAACACCGTGGGTGGCCTGTCGGGTCGACTAGTCGGGCGGTCGGGCGGCCTGTACAGGCACGTCGCGCCACTGTACAGGCACGTCGCGCCGACAAAGGAGACAATGTAAAAATCGTGCCAGGCACGTTGCGCCAAAACCCAGGCACGTCGCGCAGCCTTAACCGGTGCTCGACGTTGCAAATTGACCCGAAAAATGCTGCTCTGGTGCTAGGGAGGCACGAGATCCGGTTTTTCAGTTTTGAAATTGAAAATGTCGCACTCAAGCTTACTTTTTTACATCAATTTAAAACAAGTCTTAACGGTCCTAAGCTTTGGAAAATGAATGTTGGTTTTCGACTCTGTTTTGTTTTAAAACAGTGGTTTTGTCATTTAAATATGTGGACCCGAACCTCGACTCTGACCCGAACTTTAACTTTTGACAAACAATTCAACAAACTCCACCACTTCTTTGTCTATTTATGATATTGTACACCCATTTACCAAGTCCTTTTTGGGGGCCAAACTTGAATAACCTCCCACTGTTTGTGAGGTATGTCTGAAAGGATAGAATGGTGTAGCAGGAACAGCAGGGTTCTTTGAAACCTAGGATTGTTTAACTTTGACCAGGGTATTTGATTTTTTGAAATAGAACCATTTGCAAAGGTCAACTTTGTCCACTGTTTTACCTTCCTAGTGACAATCTAGGGAAAATCAATCAGAATGTATTTAAAAAGCTCTTTGACAAACCTTGGCGACTGTTTTGTCATTTAACAGGAGATGTCCTGTGTTCTTCCAATGTATTTGATAATCGCTGCTTTCAGGTGATTTATAAGTTTTCTCCCTGGACTGTAAGCGCCTTCTTGTAGTTGCATGCTTTCACACTATACTCCTCTGCTTTACTCAAAAAGAGATCCTTTAAACTTAATGGCAGGTGACAATGGGGTACCTTTTAACCCTTTTTAAAGCAACTACTCCTTGTAGTATCAATGCATGCCTATGTTCAATGTTGTCTCCCTTCCATTTCAGGTACAGTCTGACAGACAGCTCTTTTGAATAGGAGCGCCAATACCTTTGCATCATAAGCCCTATCATTTACCTGTGTAATGACCTTTATTCAATTTCTTTGTATCCTTCCATTGTATTTCAAATCAATCAGCTTTAGCAACTTGCAATGGCTTTGGCCATCTACTCATGCATGGAGGAGGCTCTTCATCAGGTAAGGTGTCCGAAGGCTTTTTGACCACTATGTTTGACACAGCCTTTCTCTGAATGTGATGGTAAGTGAACCTCTTGAAAAACATCAAATTTAGCATCTCTTTTTGCAAACATCACTATATTTCAGAAGAAACCCTAGCCACAGTGACACTGTTTATCTGCACTACTCTAAAGGTGACTGGAATATCATCATGTGTTTTGGTCATCTCATGACAAACCATTTGAAGGATAATCTCTGTAATTATGGAGGTCAGTGTCTTTTGAGAAAACAAGAACTTTCCTTCTGCCTATGTAATGGCATTGGTTAACAGCATCTATTCCATTTGATCTTGTGGATAAGCAGGGTACTTATGATTTGGAATTTTCACCAATGACATGCCTTTCTTCATTCAACAATTCTCATGATTTGAAAGCTTCAGATGACCTCCTTTATCAGACCAGACTCTTTTTCCTAGCATATTCCAAACTCTGTTCCCGTTATGACCATTACTCAAATTCATAAAACCTGGAGATATTGTTTCACTGTTCAATACAAAACAAACTTGGACCCTTGCAATCTTCTGAGTCAATACTGGCCTGCGCCCTCTGCTTATGGATGAAGGAGGCGCCCTAACCCTCTGCTTGTAAATGAAGGAGGTTCTGGGCCTTGAAAATTTACCAGTTTGCTGAGACAGTGGTGACCTTTTTCCTGTGATTTTCATGCTAGAAAGAGCTGTAAAGTCCAGATGAGTAGCTTTCTGTTTTGCAGACATATCTAAAGGCTCAAGTTACATTTAGAAGCAGCTGTTCCTCTAACTGTAAACTCAAACATTTACTCCATGAGATGAAATATATTTCCTGCCTTTGTAGAAACCATAGAACACTGTAAAAAACCTAATAGTCAGCTTGAGATTGGGTTTTATGCAGTGCTGAGATCTAGGGGGTGTGAGTGGCGCGACTTAGGGCTGCCTGTCAATTTCATTTGCAAAGTAAGAGGTCAGTCATGGTAGGCCTGTTGCAGATGGAGGCTTTTTGGCTTTTTGATGATTGCCAAGGGTGAAATGTCTTAAAACGCCACTTCCTAACATAGGGGAGACTTCCGAAACAGATGTGGATTTGCCTTTTAAAGCTAATGGGCAGATCAAGAAGGCTGAAGCTAGATAGGCTAGTGACAATGAGGTTTTGATTTTGACATGGGCGAACTGAAAAGGTAGAAGGGTGAAAAAAGTTTTAGGAGGGTTTTCTGGATGACATATTGACATGAGGAAATCAGTTTCTAGAAAACTCGGCTTGTAGATATAGTCATCACTAACATGTAAAATACCGATGGCTAACATGTCCAGTGAAGAAGAGTTTTCACTCCTACATCCACAAAAATTGTTTTCAAAGGTTCTAAGGGGCAACTAAAAGTTTCATCAGCTATTTTCAAGTAAGTTCAAGTCTTCAACATATCCTATTAACATCTATTTCATTCCTTTTGTGGTGAAAAGCCTCCATTTGTCTCCATGCTATTTTTTAGTGGCTAAACCCTATTTTTTAAGTTTGAAAGGTTAATTTTCATTCTCCTAGACTCTTTTACCTCCCTCACACTCTTATTCATCCCCCACAGTCCTCACATCCCTTCATTCCCCACTCCTAAATCATATTCCCTAAAACCCTACCCCTACGCAGCGCTTTTCTAGGTAGCTACACTATACCCCTGTAATCGAATTTTCTAGCCCATCTCCCTTGTCATTTTAACTCCCCTCTACCTTCCTAAGGTTCCTAACTCCCTTACACCCTTCCCTAAATTTTCCCACACCTATCCCAATTCCCTAACCCCATCATCTCTTTCCATTTTCCTTCCTCTTCTCCCCTAGGGTTTCTAGCAGATTAAACACCATGGAGGAAGAGAAAAAGACCTAAAAAAAAGAAGGGAGAATCTTGAGGCTTGATCCATCAGACACTAGGGAATTGATGTCATCACCCCTAGCAGTCAAATGCTTCCACCATGTAGGTTGTTTTGAATTTTTTGAAATGGTCCAAACAGTGCAGAGCCATCCAAATTTTACCAAGATCTTCATCACAAACCTACAAAAATACCAAGTCACCATTGCAGGGGTGACATTCACCATTTCTACATACATTATTGCAGCAGCAACGAGGATACCTAATGTAGGTGAAAAGTGGTTTAAAACTTAGGATTTGGATGCCCAGCTGTATGAACCCTACCTCAAAGCACCCTGCAAAGACAACATCAAGAAAATATTCCCTTTTGGTTAGCTACTTAATGGGTTTTCTCCCATGATGAAAATCATCATGAAATACTTTACTTGTGAGGGCAGATTCTCCAGGCTATACATATACCACATCAGGTTACTCATGCATTTCACTAGGGTGAAATTTCTCAACATTCATTATTATTTGTACGGGAGCATTGACAAGATTTCCTACAAGGTGCAATACATAGATTATGAGCTTCAAATGAATAGTATTTTCAATTATTCACTCATCAAAATCATTGTCCTTCGTCACCTCAAACAAGTGAACGTTGCATGGGATACTTTCATTGAGGCAGAGGTCTTCACATATCCACCTAATCAGCCTACTAGACCTATTTCACCATCAACATTAGTTACTCAAAAAGAAACTAGGTCATCTATCAGGGCTTCAGTTAAGAAGAGAAAAAAGGACAAAGATGTTAGAACTTATCAGAGAGGACATAGACAAGTGTTTGCTCCGCAAAATGTGGAAGGGGCCTTACCTTCTACATCAGCAAAACATGGATATCATAAGCAGCAGGAGACAGTTTTCCAAGAGAAGGAAGCCCTTCACCTTGACATTGAGATGGTGGACTTGGAGTCCAAATATGAACAGGAAACATTAAACCTTGTCATCAAAGAAAAATATGCCAAAATCAGAGAGCTACAAGGCAATTTGGCAAGGTCTAAGTTTGTTATCTCCTTCCTTGAGCAAGAGAACAAATAGTTGAAGGAAAAGAAAATACTCTTGGAAATGGACTTGTTGAAAGCTAAGAGGCAAGATGTCAAAGGAAAAGTAGTGATTGGAAATGATAAGCCTGATGAGGATGAGGCTCAGAACACAAGGAAAAGAACAAGAACAAGGGGCCAAAAAAGAGCACTTAAGTTAGAAAAACACCAGGAGGTACTTCTTGTAGAGGAACTCACCTTTGAGGAAAGGATTTCCATGGAAATTAATGAAGATAGTGAAGTTTGGCTTGACAGACTAAACATACACCTGGAGAAGCTCCTTCAAAAATACAACAAGGAAAATGAGATGTTCAGGCACATGGCTGACCACTACCATAAGAGAAACAATATTTGTAATGTCAAGGTTACGCAATTGCAGGATATACCAAAGGAAACCCTAATCAGCCAAAAGGAGAAGGGTAAACTTGACTTGCTTGCTGACGCCTCCTTGGTTGCATGACACACTTCATGAGGACCTCATTCAGAAATTTTGAAATTTTTTGGACAATTTTTGGCATTTTGGGCATTTTTTCAAATTTTATCAGTTTTTTGCACAGCCAGCCTGCAAAAAGTGCAGCGTGGGCCACATTGCACTTTTTCTAGGAGCCTATAAATGAAGAAAACTCAGTGGGATTGGAAATATTATGGCCTCTACATAAAATTTTGACTACTAGAAATCCAAAATATGAGCTTTTGATTGGTGGAAAAACTCAAAAACCACCTAAAAAACACCTTTCTGCTAGTGTTTTCAGCCATACACTACACGTTTTTACAAGTCTTGGGAGAATTCACTTTTAAGGGGCTTAAATATATCATTTTCAGTGCTTGAGGATATTTTGGAGAACTAGACAGGAACATCTTTTCAATGAGTTATCTTGGGCTCATTTTTTACTTTAGCAAGGCAATCAAAAGTCAATTGAAAGCTCACGTTGTGCTTTTCTTAGGGGCACGCTGCGCGTTTTGCACACACAGTGCACTTTTTCCAGTTTCCTATTTTCTTTAGAAATTTGACTTTTTCTCAGTTGGTTGATGAATTCCATGGATTTTTACTAATGTAAATGTGAAAATAAAATTTAATTATGTATTTTATAATTACTAGAGGTAAATACATCAAGTAAAATTGTATTTTTGGCTCAAGTGAATCAATTTCATCAAATATGGTGATGAGTTTGTTGACCTCCCTAGTCATTAGGATTCTACTTGAGGAATTTGGGTAACAGCTCCATAAGTCATGGATTCTACCCCTGAGAGTGGTAGAAGTCTATTTTGGTATATATCTTTCATTTCCTTTGTCATTGCAAGGGTTGGATATTGTAGAATTGATCTTTGAACACTAGTGTATTCAATCATTTTTAGCACGAACTAATAGACAAAGTTGCAGCTATTGTGGTGGGATTCATGTGGTATGTGCTTTAGCATTGTTTCCTCTTATGTTTTCATATGTTTGAATGTATTATGCCTTCCATATTCATGTCCATATCTTAATGTGATTGAATTCTAAGTTGATAAGCAAAATTCATTATTTTGATGCTCTGTTTTGGAGAAGTTATCACAATTATGTTTCACTTTCTTTTGATATAAAATAATTCATGATTTACATGCTATTTTTGAAACCCTATTATTTTATCACAATCACAAAGATACCTTAAAGTGCTAAAGTGTGTTCCTACCTTGCCCTCTCATATCTCTGCAAGTATGATTTTCAGTGCCCTAGCCTAGTTTTTCCTAGACCTAATTTACCATCCAGCACCAAATCCAAATCAATAAAACCCTAGAGCCTACTATACCTAGCCTAAAATATTCATTATCCAATCAATTTGGTTGTGATCTCATGAGGAGAGCCCTCTCCTGCCCTGTAGGGCTAGCTACTAGGTCAAATCGGTCTATGGTTACCTTTGTTGGTCTCCTTTCAGCCTTCAAAGATCTGGTGGAGTTATAACACCTTGAGTTACTTCCTTTCAAAACATTGTAAGGCTTCATCTTCAATGGCTCCCTCTACAACAAAGTTTTATACAAGTCTCCCTTTTAAAAATCCCTTTGAATCTAGCCACAATACTTTCTTTTATCGACATTCCTATAAAAAAAAATATTTCCAAGGAAAACACAAGAAAAAGGATTATAATCAATCAATAAAGCTATTTATACATAGGAAAACAAAAATAATGTAAAATAAAAACATATGTATCTTTTGAGAAAACATGGAAGCTCCCTCTTGATATTGCAACAATATAGTCTTATGAGGTATTTTATCACAACAAATCAAGAACTTTCTAACAATGCATATTTAGATTTACAAACTGTTGGGAAAAATATCGAGAGGGGGGGGTGAATCAGTATTTAGGACTTACTCAATAATTTTTCTTTTTCTTACTTCAAAAACCCATACGCTACTTTTATGAAGCCAACTAGCGTATACACGCAGATATCCTTCATAAAAATCGCGTATATACAGAGATCTGATTATGCAATTAATTCTTCACTTATATCATTCCATCATTCATCCATTAGATGTTCAATAAACAATAAACATGTACAGTAAGAACAGAGTGAGTCATCACACATAAGCACCACACATGAACACCAGGATTTTAGGTGGAAACCCAAGTCGAGAGAAAACCACCGCTGCCGTTGTCTCAGCCTTCAAAATTTTATTATTAAGAAAACTTCTTACAACATGTACTGGTGCAGACTCATACCAGCACGCAGGCACCCACCTGCAGAAGGCCTCAACCCTCAGATCCACTGCAGACCACGTTTCATCAATTTTCAAACTGGATCAAACAGCTCCAACACAACCCTTTACTTGTCAATAAACAACCTTTTCCCAAAGCATCAAACAAAACAGTGAAACCACTGTAACCAGTATATCAGATATAACCCAGACTTCAGAATAAATATGCAGAAACACATTCAACCTTCAGTAGTCATTAGATCAGAAATCATATGTGCTTTTATTTAACCAGACCCGCGTATATACGCGCCTTTCAGAGGACGAACTCGCGTATACTTCAGTACATTTTCCACAGAAAACCCTAACTGCGCATATGCGCTTTTCTTTCCACATGCCCGCGTATACACTCGCTTTCCATGAAACGAACCTGCGTATAGATCTATAAAAGAGAAACTTTGCAGTACAGATCAGATCTATAAACTTACCCATATTTCTTCAATTTCGTCAACAGAATTGCGCCAGGTCTTCTTCACTTCTTTTCAGATCATCCTTGACATTCACCATTTCTAGATCTAGAGATCTTGAGCCTTCATCATGTTCATCATAGATTCAGATCTATCAATTAGGAACAGAGTTCACCCCTAAAAATATACTTCAGAGTGAAGTATTCATCAAAGCCCAGACTCATACACTCACCCTTATTTTTCTTCGCATAATGAATTTCTTCTCCTTATATAGGTTTACCCTTTTTCAATACCATGAGCCAAAACCACATTGCTTCCGATGGTATTCCTGGACGGGGTCAATTAGATGAATCATTACCCAATACAATGGGTCAATACCATGGTGGTTACCCCTGGTTTTGCACTTTATGAGCGTTTTTTCCCATACGCGACTTGGAACGTTATTTCCCGCGTGGATACGCGACTTATCCTAGACAAATCCGCGTATGCCTTGAGACATACCCTTTTCATCATGCTTTGACACATACTGACAATTCTTCCATCATTACATTCTGTAATCACTGTAGATACATCAGATTTATTTCATCAAAACATATTCTATCAAGCACAACTCCATCAAGTAAGTTGCCATCATCTTCATCAAGTGGGTTGCCATTCAAGGACAACACTCAGCATCATATAACAAACATAATTTTACCAAGTCCATCAGTTCAAGAATAACTTCATCAGGTGGATTGCCATCAAGGACAACACTCTGCATCATATTGCCAACAATCTCCCCCTTTGGACCTGATGGCAACCACGATGGTGTTTGATCATCCCAACAGATAGGTACATTAAGAATACAATGACACCATGTCACTCTCACCATTCTTGACACCATTCTTTCTCTTCATTCAAACACCATGTCATTCTCCCCCTTTGACATCAAGGGCAAAGGGTGGATCTACCAGGAGCTATCAACACACTCTCCCCCTTTTCTGCTCATGTAGAAGAAGCGTTCTACAGATCTGATGTATACTGAAGTGACCAAGCTCCCCCTGAGTTCATGCTGAATCTTCAAACATATTTTTCAATGAAGTACATGACTCTATGAACTTCCTATCACCAAAGACTCATACTTACATCAAATATCCAACCAAGTGGATTTACATATGAGACTCAAGTACCCAACCAAGTGGGTTTACACATTTTAACTCAGCTACCCAACCAAGTGGGTTTACAAAATTTGAGTCAGCTACCCAACCAAGTGGGTTTACAAATTTGACAAGACTTTACATGACTGAATATTACAACTTTACATCATGGGTCTGAACAAGACCTTTTCATCAAATTGCAAATATGACCATTTATGACCAATACCAGAAAGTCCTCAATAAAGAGAACATATTTCAGAACCTTTATAATGCCAACAATGCATTATACTCAGCAAAGCTAATGCTCCTCCTGAATCTGTGCATCCAAGCATCCTTTCCATATGACTAAGGCTCCCCCTTAGTTTGTGCATCCTGAACACTTTCACCAACAAATCATCAAGGCATCTTTATCAAAACATTAGAAATTGAATTATGAGAACTGGAACACCAACATAGACATCAAACAGCATCAGAGATACCAAACAACACCGAGAAATGCTGACCCCAATCAAAAATTGTCAGCAACCAACCATACGCGGATTTATGTGTATTGACTCGCATATATATGCGACTGTGTTTCAGGAAACCCGCGTATCCAATTTAATATTCTGAATTTATGTATATTTGTGCTTTTGACTGGCAGAGAATACTCCCAGCTTCTGTCTTAGATACTCGAATTCTTCCCTGGGCAGAGGTTTGGTAAAGATATCAGCAATTTGTTCTTTGGAGGGAACATACTCCAATTTAACCTTTTGTTCAAGCACTTGTTCACGCAAGAAGTGATACTTGATGGGAATATGCTTGGTCTTTGAATGCATAACAGGATTCTTTGAGATACTGATGGCGCTTGTATTGTCACACAAAATGGAGATAGGAGGTGAGCATTTTATTTGAAAATCTTGTAGAGTTTGCATCATCCAAAGAAGTTGAGTGCAACAGGATGCGACAGCCACATATTCTGCTTCTGTTGTAGATAAGGCAATAGAGCTTTGCTTCTTGCTGAACCAAGATACCAACCGAGGCCCCATATAGAATGCACCACCACTTGTGCTTTTCTGATCATCAACATTTCCATCCCAATCTGCATCAGTATAAGCATGAAGAGTAAGATCAGCATTTTTTGGATACCATAGTCCAAAGTCTTGAGTTCCTTGTAGATATTTGAATATTCTTTTGACAGCCTGAAGATGAGACTCTTTTGGATTGGCTTGGAATCGTCCAACAATCCCAACTGCATGCATAATATCTGGTCTAATCCCAGTGAGATATAGAAGACTTCCTATCATAGATCTGTATTCTGGTTGATTCACCGTGGGAGAATCATCATGAGAACTAAGATTACATCCGGTTACCATTGGTGTACTTACAGGTTTGCACTCTTCCATCCCATACTTCTTCAGCATTTGCTTAAGGTATTTTGCTTGAGATAAGAATATACCTTTTGTAGTTTGATGCACTTGTAAGCCAAGAAATAATGTTAGTTCCCCAAGTAAAGACATTTCAAATTCTTTCTGCATGACAGAAGCAAATTTCTGACTCATAGATTCTTCATTACTTCCAAAAATGATATCATCAACATATACACTCACAATCAATAGTTTATCATTTTCAATTTTTGTGTATAAGTTACTATCAGCAGACCCTTTTGAAAATCCTTGTTGATGAAGATATTTGTCAAGACGATAGTACCATGCCCTTGGAGCTTGTTTGAGACCATATAGAGCCTTTTTAAGTCGAAAAAAAAGATTTTCATCATTTCCCAAAATGAATCCTTCTGGTTGTTCTATATAAACTTCTTCTTCTAAATCACCATTGAGGAAAGCAGATTTGACATCCATTTGATAAACTTTGATTTGTTGAAAACTTGAAAAAGCAAGAAACATTCTTATGGCTTCAAGTATAGCTACAAGAGAAAAAGTTTCTTCAAAGTCTATACCTTCTTGTTGAGCATATCCTTTGCAAACCAGTCTAGCTTTGTTTCTTATAACTTCCCCATTCTCATTTAGCTTGTTCTTGAATATCCATTTGGTTCCAATGACATTTTTATCATGTGGTCTTGGTACCAATTCCCAAGTGTGATTATTTTCAATTTGATCAAGTTCTTCATTCATGGCCTGAATCCAACATTCATCTTTGCTAGATTGATTGACATTGTGTGGTTCAATAGTTGATAGAAATGCCAGATAGCTAGAAGATCCCACAAGAGTCCTTCTTGTTTGTACACCAGATCCTTTGTCACCCAGGATTTGAGATTCTGGATGGTTCTTTTGAACATATGTAGATGGAGCTTTTCCAAATAAATCATCTCCAGATTCTTCATTGGGTTCACTGTCTGTATTATTTCTATTAGATGTAGAAGGATATATGTCATCATCACCTTCATCTGTTGCTTGTTTTTCTTCTTTTGAAGCTGCAGGAGACTCATCAATAACAACATCAATACATTCAAAAATCTTTCGAAGTCTTCTATTGTAACATTTGTATGCTTTAATTTGAGAAGAATAACCAAGAAGTATACCTTCATCTGCTCTTGGTTCAAACTTGCCAAGATTTTCATCATTATTTTTGATAAAGCACTTGCTCCCAAAAACTTTAAAATGCTTCATAGAGGGAGGATTTCCATACCAGAGTTCATATGGTGTTTTGTCACTATTTACACGAACATGTGCCTTGTTGAGAATATTTACCACTGTGTGAGCTGCTTCCCCCCAAAATGTGTCAGGTGTTCCGGAATCATCAAGCATGGCTCTAGCCATTTGTTGAATTGTTCTATTCATTCTTTCTGCTACACCATTCTGTTGAGGAGTGCCTGCTACTGAAAACTGTCTTTTTATGCCATGTTGTTCACAAAATTCAAGGAATTCATTTGATGTATATTCACCTCCGCGATTAGATCTAAGACATTTGATTTTTAGATCTAATTCATTTTCAACCAAAGCTTTGAATATCTAGAATTTCTCAAATGCTTCATCCTTGTGTTTAAGCAACCCAATCCAACACATTCTAGAGAAGTCATCAATAAATAAGATATAATATTCTTCACCACGTGGTGACTTTTTCCTCATAGGTCCACATATATCTGTATGAATAAGTTCAAGGGGCCCATTTGATGATCCTTCCTTGGCATTAAATTGCACTCTGGTCTGCTTCCCGAATTGGCAAGATTTACATATGATATTTTCAGGAAGAGTAATATTGGGAAGACCACGAACAGCTTTAAGTCTGCTTGATTTGTTGATTTGAGAGAAGCTTAGATGCCCCAGCCGTCTATGCCACAGCCAATTTTCTGATGATTTGCTCAAGTAACATTGATCTTTGCAGTTTTACAATATATATAGGTTATTTGGAGTCATTTTTCCTTTTATAATTGTTTTACCTGTATCAAGATCCCGTACCACACATTATTTTGAATTAAAGACAACCTCAGTTCCTTGATCACACATTTGACTTACACTTAATAGGTTATGTCTCAATCCATCCACATACATGACATTGTTAGCTTTCACCTTTTCTTTTAGAAAAACAAATCCTTTTCCTTTAATGACAACGGGTGTATCATTTCCAAAAGTAACATTCTTTTCCTTTTCTAGGGCATTATAAGCATGGAGTTTGTCTTTGTCACCTGTCATATGTTTTGAGCATCCACTATCAATGTACCATTGATTTTATTCTCCTTCTGCAAATAAATCTATACCACAATTCTCAACCTGTACATCCTTCTTTTTCCATACTTTGGTGTTGGAAGGAACATGTTCTTTTGGCTGGATTTTGCTCCTGCATTCAGATTCTTCATGGCCAAAGTTATTGCAATAAGTACATTCAACTTCATTTTGAAGAGGAGAAAAGTTGTTATAGGTATTATTCTTTGTTCCAATATCAAACCTTTTCTTGCTAGCTTCTCTTGTCATGATAGTTTTATATGCAACACATTGAATAGCTTTATGACCAAAATTGTGACATGAGAAACATTGTCCATTGAAGTAGAAATTTCTGCGATCATGAAATCTTCTATTTGAATTTACCTGCTGATTGGTGTTCTTTTGAAAAGTATTCGTGCTGAATTTTCTTGACTTGAACTGCTCATGCTTTACCTGTGAAGAATCTTTATCCCCTTTCTGAGTGGCAGAATGTTGTAGACCAGTTGTAGCTGCTTTTAGATAATTTGGTGCTGAAGCTTGAGAAGATTCTCTGGTATATCCAAGACCTGTCTTTATAAGAGGAGAACGTTGTACCTTGATAATCTCATCTAAGGTTTCAGATCCTTTAGCAAATCTAAGATTCAGAGTTTTTACTTTCTCAAGTTCTTTTCTTAGACCTACCACTTCACATTCTAATTTTTCATTGTGCTTCTTCTCTTCTTCAATCTGATTTTTTAGAGTCTCTATAATTATTTTACTTTCCTCTAAACATATTTTGAGTTGATTGTTTTTATTAAGAAAATCATTGTCCTCTAGGGCATCCATAAAAGTATCCTTATCTTCTTTAGAATCATTTTCAAAAGCCATAAGAAGTCTAATATTTTGTTCACCTTCTTCCTCACTATCAGATAACCCATCACTGTCTTCATGAGTATAGTA
>CM076574.1:579277492-579355040 GCA_034641835.2 Pinus albicaulis
TCAAACAGCTTAATCTGGTATATAGTAGCTTAGGTAGAGAATTTATGAGTTCAACAGTTTAATCTGAACTCATGGAAGAAATAAGGGTAGATTTAGATTAGTTTTTCCTATTTTAAAAAGAATAAAATGTTTATGTCAAAGGTTTTCAAGTCCAAATGCACCTTCTGAAGAAAAAATGCTAGATGTGAAACGTGCGAAAATTGTGAATGATTTAGCGGCAATTTATATTGCCGCGAAATGTGTTTTAAAAGGGGCTCCGCAAAACTTTCCGGCCAACGGAAAGTTATACCATAGTTCGGCCAAACTTTTAATAAAAATTTCGGCCGAACTATTAATTCGTTAGATTTAACGAGCCGTCGGCAGAAAACATAGTTCGACCGAACTTAGATTAAAAGTTCGGTCGAATAACGCGTCACCAATTACGCAAAAACCAGGCTCTGAATACGGTTCTGCAACTTTGGACTGATTAAATTCCATGAAAGGTTGTTAATTAATTGTCGGGACCAAGACAAACATTTTTAGAATTGAATCTACTTTCAGGAAATATAACTTTTATGGAATTTCATAAACGTTTACTAATTTTAATTATTTTTCTAATAAAATAGGTGCAAACAATTTTTGAGGGTCATTGTGATTCAGTGAAATCAAAATTTTGTATCTCCCAAAATACATTGTAAAAGAAATTGAAAAAATTATGGGGCATTACATTGGTCCATCGTCTCTAATGGTTAGCTTTTAGATTTTTAGTTTATAACTTATATGTTAAGAAATTTCTTGCGACGCGAAACATATCCAAAATACGCAGTTTTTCGTATTGGACCAGTTCAAAAAATTCTAGTAATTATGATATGCATCCATTAGCTTTGTAAATATGATGAAACCAAAGTAGACTATGTCTAGATTGTTGTAACACATTTTGTTTTCTCAAAAACACAAATTTTCAATGAATACAACATTGCGACATAACATGACTTCTTATGAATCCTTTGATTGTTAAGAAACACACACTCAAAGAAACGCTAAGTTGACATATCAAATCTGCATAAAAAAATTTCAAAAAATAAGTAATAGAAAGCTAACAAAATTTCTCACAACTTTTATTTTTATCGCAAAATGAAATTCTACACAGAAAAATTGTTATAGTTTGCAAAACGTTGAAGAACCGAAAAAAATGAAATTTTTTTCTCAAAAAAGGGCAAAAAGTGTAACCCAACTTCACATTTACAGTATAGAACAAGTAAGGTTGGGTAGGTAGAGATGTTGTTTTGAAGAAATTACATGTTACAAATTGATAAAGGTTTTCCTTTTCAGAGAAAGATCAATAAGAAAAGAAGAAATATGCCCAATGGATAAGGCACTGATCTACTAAAAGCCAGAGATCTATAAACTAAGGTTCTGGACACCTAAAAGCACAGCTGTCCTCCCCAAATGGAGCCACTGTTATTATCCATAATTTTGATTTTATCCAAATATGACTAAATTTGACAAACCCAAATTTCTAGAACAAAATTGCAAAAACCATTATGAGTTCTAGAAATCTCACTGCCTTCATCTTTCTAAGTCTGTCAGTTCACCAAAATCTATATCTATTTTTCCTAAAAATGTTATCTTGGTGTTCCTTAGAAATTTTGTTCCTTAGCATTGATGTTCCCTATTGTTGTTCCTTAATAGTGTTGTTCCTTAGCCTGTTGTTCCCTTAAAAATACTATTGTTTCCTTAAAAAGAAATCCACCAAGCAAGCCTATTGTTCCCAAAGAAGTTGTTTTCTAAGGCCCCATTTTCCAAAGATCCCCTTTTTTCCCTTCTCATTTTATCCTTATTCCCCTCGAAAAAACCTTTAAAACCACTTAACCCTTTCTTATTTGGTTTTAAAAAATCCTTTTACTTCATCCAGAACACCAAAAACACATAAAAAACACATAAAACCCTCTTATTCCACCTTTTTATTAACAAATAGGCTTTAGCCCCTTTTGGCTTAGCCCCCCGCTCTTTCTCCTTCATATGCATGAGCCCCGTGACCTGATGCTAGCGCCTATCGCATCGCAACTTTATATCACATCGCAATTTTATATCACATCGTCATTGTCATAGTTCTTCATCCCCTCACCCCTGTTCCCCCCGCCGATGCGATTAGCTCCTCTCTCCTGGCCCCTGGTCACATATCCCTCCACAAGACCATGCCCCTGCACCTTTTTCTTAAGCCCCCATCGCATCGGCGTTATTTATTTTTCCGTTACATCGCTCCCCATTCTCCTGCCGATGCAATAAGCCCCTCTTCCCTTGGCCCCGGTTCTATGTTCTCCCATAAGACCATGCCTTTTTCCTAATCTCTAGCCCCTGCCCCTTACCTTTTGGTTTATCCATCTACCCTCCGCACCGATCCCCACCACTGATTTATTAAAAACCGACGATTCTCATTCAATCCCGACAACCAACCCCTCTAGAACCACCATCCACTACCCAGCCACTCATCCAATCATTCGCCAACACCTGGCTTCCACTAATTTCTCCCCACCATGCACTTCTCTCCATCACGCTCCCCCGTAGCCATTGGATCTTCTCCCCCAGTTCCAACGGTCTACATTACATATCGTACGAATTCACCGTCTGAGGTTTAACAATAAAAATTCGTGTGATACCACCGGTTTTACAAAGGCCATGTTATCACTCAGATTTTCCTTGAAGTTGTTGAAAGAGGAAAGGGGTCCGAGGTAACCACAAACCAATCTCTTAGGTACAGAATCTAGCTAATCTGTACCCAGAGAGGGCTCTCTCTATAAAATTTAGCTTTGTTTTCTAAGATATTAGGCTAGTTATGAAATTTCAGGGGTTTTGTTTGAATTTGGGTGGTGGAATTCGATAGCTGAGGGCAAGATTGAGTAGTTCAGGCCATTGGGCTATGGAGTCAAAAATATGGCTTCACTGGATTAAGTTTCTAGACAAAAGATGGTTTTATAGGGCAAGGTAATCAAACAGAGAACAATTATAGATCTTTAGAGTGAATGAGATGGATTTAAATGGATGAAAGGGAATTAAGAATCTTTCAACACATTCATAAGAGGGAAAATTGGGTGATTATTAACAAAGAGCAATTAAGTATTCTTTATTAAATAACCAAAATGCTTAAACTAGAAAAACAGGAGCAATTAAGAATTCCTTGCTTAAACCAGTTTAGAAGAAAACATTTAGAATAACAATGATTAAAATCATATTACACTTAAATTACTTTCTGATTTACTCCTTGTCATTAATCATTCGGAAATGAAACACAGTGACATAATAAATAGATATAAAGACTTTAAAACACAAGAGAAAGATGACTTATTGATCCGTAGTCTGACACATGAATCCTGTAAAAAATATTTCGCATCAATTCATCATCCAGCTAGCCACAAAAAATTTCTCCAACAGCACTTTATTCCGAAAAAGTCAATATTACAGCAAAGTATATGAATCCACCCTTACTACTCCAATTAATGGAGTGTTTATACAACAAACTTATACAAAATATCTCATAACAAATTGATATATAATCTAGGATGACTAATAAGTATTTTACAACAAAAATAGAGACAGATGGTCTTGTAGATAAGGAAAAATGATAACTGATGTTGTGTTGTTTCCTTCTTTTGAGAATGTGCTGGAGGTAGGCCCTATATTTTGGCTTGTTGTTGTCCTCTTCAGTAATTCTATGTTGGTTGTTTCATTTCACTGATACTCTTTAACTGCTCTGATACACTTTTACCTTTATTCATCTTTTTATCCTTCTTTATCATGACTAACTGTAGTACATAATCAAAAATAAATGTAAGGATAATTTTTACAAAAGTTCTAACAGGTCTTCCCACGATTTTTCTTCCGAAATCCTGGTCCTTTGCATTTTTCTGAGAGTTTCATCAGTCTCTGTATACCTAAAGAAATTAGGTTGAGCAGGGAACAAATGCATTACTTCATGCTCAAGATAAAATAAAAAAAAATGCTAATCTATCATGAAGATTTTTTCTTGTAGGCAATGCTGCTGTTGATGAACTAGTTGAGGCACTGGCTTGAGTGTCAGCATACTTGTCCAATTTCTCAACATAACTTTCAAGTTCCATCCATTTATCTTCTGAAACTAAAGCACTGGGAAATCCTTTATTCAACAAAATATCAAATATTTTTCTGAAGGCAGTGATTTCTTCTTGCACGTCAGAACATCTTCGTTCCAAATTCTGCATCAGAGTTCTTTTGGTAAAAAATCTCTTTATTTCCAAAATTGTTCCTGTCCTGTCTTGAATGCCAAGTTCTTCAAGTTGCTGCTTGTTCTGAGTATTTAGAAAATGGATGAGTTCATTGGCTTCATCAGGCCTATTTCCCAATTCTTCTCTTGCTCCTAGGACTTCTTCTATAGCCAATTTGACTAAATCATTCTCTTCCTGCATTATTTGAATTGAGGGCCAGACATATTTTATTGATTTGATGATGTTGTCCCAAAGAATTTCATTTATTTCCTTTCAATAATTCTCCAATGTGAGATCCTTTTCTAATTTATGGACCAACTTTTCTAATCTGTTGACCTCTCTTGTTTTATCTGCAACACTCATTTTCGAGAGATCATATTTCTGTTCCAAAGAAGTAAGTTGCACCTTTGTTCTCTCTAGCTCAGTTACTTGGAGTTTCAATTCCTCCATTGACTTTGTTAATTCTTCTGGACTTAAATTGGAAGTATGTACCTATGACAATCCTGTTGGTTGACCTGTTGTAGTAGTACCTGCAATTACTTCTGCTGTAGATGCTGGGACACTAGGCTGCTTATCTTTTAATGCTTTTTCAAGCTCTTTCTCTGTTTCATTAAGTTGCTCATTCAGTTTTAAGAGAAAGTCCATTGATTCTTCTTAAGAATTTTGCTTTATAATTTCAGTAGTCTGAGGATGTCTTGAGGCTGGTAGCTTTAGTTGTTTCCTCAAAGCTGCAATATCATCATCTTTTTTCTTGATTAATGCTTCTATTCCCTTAACATCCTTGGGATTATGTCCCAATCCAATGATAATTTCCTCCAAAGTCTTAATCCTTTTTTCTTTAGCATGAGAAGAGGCTTTTTCAAGGCTTAATTGAGCATTTGTATTCTCCAAAGAATCCTGCAATTTCTGAGTCATCATTGATTTATCCGTCAGAGTAGAATAAATCATCTCACCTGTCTGTTTATGTAGCTCAATTTGATCTAAAGGATGAATATCCTTTGCTAATACTTCAAAATTGGTCCTGATGTAATCTGCAGCTGTCTGAGGTTGCTGCACTTTGGGTTTGAAGTGACTCATTATCATTTTTCCCTGCTGAATGTCATAAGCTGACATCAACCTTTGTTGATTCTTAGGAGCCATTTTCAAACATTGATTGTAAACATAGAGTCTGAGAGGATCATTCTTGGCCTTGATATTTATGAATGTTCTTTTAATGTCCCAGGCATCTTTCAATGGTGGTTTGAAAGATGACACTTCTGAACTTTGCTGCCTTTGCAGCTCTTTTCTCTGTAGAGTAGTTGATGTCCCATTGTTTGCACCTGTTTTTTGACTACCCAATTGTTCTTCTCCTTGACTATCAAGGATTTCATGAACAGATTCCACTTCTGGAAGAGGCTTCAATTTATGTCTTTTAGCATCTTGCTATTCAAAGGATCCACCGATAGGAGTAGTTGCTTCAGCATCTCTCTTTTTGCCCTTTTCTACATTCAGAGGAGTTTATAAAATTGAAATTTCTGGTTCATTGATCTGAGTAGGAGGACTCTGTACTTGATCCTATTCTTTAGAAGTCTGAGGCTATTCTGTCATTGTAAATTTCTCTGTAATCTGTATGTCAACCTATTTCTCCTTTCCTTTAGATGATACTGTAGCTAATGCACTAATTTCTTGAAGATTTTGTTGAGAAGTTCCAGCAGAAGAAGGACCAATACCTGGTATCTATACCTGTTCAAAAGAGTCTAGGTCAAGTATCTTTTCAAGGTCTTTCATTACATTTTCAACATTGACCTGCTCACTATCCTGTTACCAATGTTCCTTCCATCCATTCATCCATATTAGCATACTGTTCAATTTCTGGGATTCTTTCATGCATGTATGGTGATAGTTTGTTTTTCATTCTTCTATCACAAATAAAGCTATTTCGGTCATAGGGTACCCAATAGAATTTTTTTTGTAATTTAAGATAATATTTTAATATCCTTTCAGCTTCCTTACCAGCATCTCTAGAGTTACAGACAAAGGGACCTAGCTGGCTTTTAATCTTGAGTTGAGCCTTTTTCTTTGCATTACAAAAATTTACTATATCTGAGTTGATCATCTACCTAAAATACTCTAATGAAAAGAGTCTCATTGGGACATACTTGGGCAACTTGAATGGGCATAACTCACACCCATAAACTCTGATATATGTGTGATTTTGGTATAGGCACCAGTCACCTATCCAGTATTGTTTTGAGAGCTGAAGAATTTTCTTGATTTCATTACTGAGCCTAGGAGGAGAGACTCCTGTCAACAAGGTGGTTGCTGGGTGTACAAAAAGATCAATAAACTCATTATAGGAATAAGGAGAATCAGGGGAATTATGAGTGATGGCATACCAAAAAATCACAGACCTAGGATTTCCTTTGGAATCGAGCTTTTTGACATGGAAAGGAAAAATTTCTGATTGGTAATAGAGCATGAGATGGTAAATAACAGAAGAATACTTGAACACTCTCTCATTCTCTAATCTCATGAACTGATCATGGATTTTGTCTGCAATGTATGTAGCAAAATCATATTTGACAGTAGGAGGCTGTCCAGGGGTGAAAATAGACAACAATACTAAGGTTAATTGGTCAACATATTCACTAGTATTGAAGCCCATTATAAAGGATATCATGTTCAGAATAAGTCTACCCTCATTAGTGAAAAAAGTATACCCATAAGGGGGAGGGCCCTTGGGTTGATGTTCTGGAAACATGAAGGTCTGGAAAAGATGACTCAACTCTTCATGGGATAATTTGGTAGATTTCTCGAGTAATTCTCCCATGGAAAGGGGAGTGAGGGCTTGATCAGGTTGAAATTGCAACATCTCATTGATGGACTGAGCAGTTATGGGAAAAAGGACATCCTGACTCGGGGATATAACTGCTCGTTGATTGGGATCATAGTTTGCATGACAGCAATGGATTATCTCAGGGAAAATGTGGACTGAAGGGAGAAGGTACATGGGAAGATTAGATTCCCACAATCCAAAAATGTCAGAGCCTTTCAAGTAATTGTCCCTGCAGTAGAAAAATATCCGAAGGGGACTCTCACTAAGAACCAAGTCTTTAATTTGAAAATCTCTATCCACTAATGGAAAATAATCTGAGTCTCTGTGAGGGGCATTCAAGGGTGTGACATTTAAAGCCACAGGAACCTCCATTTCTGGTTCTTGTGGATTCAAAAATGAATTCGGGGTTTTATGGAAAATGAGCACAAATACTAGTTTGGGAATATAATTTGCAGTTCTGGGAATAAAAAGATCAAATTGAACTTATTTTTAGTAATTTAGTGTGGAATTAAAACCAAAACCAGGATTTTTTACAGAGTTCAGCGGGAAATTGGAGTAAATACCTGTTTACGGGAAATGAACAGTGGTTAAACAGGTGTTGGCTATGGCGGATAAACTCTGGATTACTTGACTGACCAATTTCTTTAGCGAGGTAGCGGTCGGCACACTTTGATAGTTAAATTCAAAATTGCTTGCCCGGGAGACTGGTTACTGCATAGGATGATGAAAATGACATGGTCTATTTGTTTTATTCGCAAAGTCAAAAGGTTGGCAGGTTTTCGATTGATGACGTCAGCAAGTACGGTAGATCCGTCACAGAGGGTAGGCGGTAAGCGGTTTCCATCGCACCGCTTTTAGGGAAAGGTGGTTTCGAGCGGATGGGCAGCGATTCCATATGATGAACGACGTGTGGCATTGTACGATCCAGAAAACCGCTTGGCCATCGCGCGTTATCGTTCGGATGCAGATGGCTAGTGATATTGACGTCAACCGTAGATCTGAGATCAGTTGATCGGACGGTGGTCGGGGTGTCGAGATGACATGTGTTTAACAGGTGGGCCTAATGCAGTTTAAATGTTAATTAATCATATCGGGGATGATTTGATTGGCGAGTTAGGTTCTTAATTAACCAAGAGGGTTAATTAATTCCTTTTTTAAAACGCGGAAAAGTGATCGGGAAGGATTTCCAAAGGATTTTTACTAGAGTTAAGAATTGGGGTATAAGATATATATCGAGATTTTAACTCAGGTTAGGGAGTCGGGCAAGGGGAAAATATACAAAGAGATGGGTTATTTTGAAGTTTGTTTTAAACTAAACTTCGGGTTATTTTTTGGTTTTAAACACATATAAAATGTGTTTAAAGGTTTTTTCAAATATTTTTTATTATATGGTAATTAAATCAGATTAATCTAATTACCATAGGGGGCAGGATTAATATTAAAGATATATTTTAGTCAAAGGGAGTATAATGGTGGTGTTTTATTTAAACATATGGGGATTAAATACTTCGACTAAAATTATAATAAATGGGTTTTTGGGTAGTTTATAAAGAAGGAGTTATATATAATAGGAGAAGTTTATTCTCATAGGGATTTAAATAATAAATTAGAAATTAATATGACAAATGAGCTAAAGCGCTAAGTCTAAAACATTAGAATAATGTATTTAACTTATGCTTGCATGAAAAAGGGTTTTTATGGAATATTGCACGATTTTCCTAAGTAAAATGGGAGTTCACTTAGGAAAAGATTTTTTAGAAGTGAATGAGTGTTATGATAAATGATTTTAAGTACTTAGGCTTTTCCAATTATTGGGCCGAGGGTCCGGTCCCTCCAAAAGTCAAGGAAATGCCTTTAGCCCCTCTAATCTTTAAATACCTTAGCACTTAGGGGAAATTAGTGAAATTTTTAGGGAAAAATGAGAAGGGAAGTTAATAATTTGACTTTGCCTTGCTTGAAATTCTTCTAGTGTATTATCTGCCTTTGCACTTGTGATGAAAGTAAAATATTAAACACATCTAGAGCCATTATCCATCACATGTAATTCTGCAACATCATCTACCTACCCTACCTACTTTACCCTACCATTTTTTCTTCTTTATTAGGGTGCACTTAGACTGGCAAACCCTTATCACACTTTTCTTTTACACATGGAAATCTATCTAATTCTATCCTTATTACATCCAAGGGCTCAGATTAAACTATTGAGCTCCTTTTATTCACTATCTACTTATCTGTCAAGATTAAACAGTTTGGTCAGATTTTATTCTCTATCTCTAAAACATAAAATTGAAAAATGAACTAGCCAAGCTTAAACTGTTTGACTATTCATTAATTGTGGCATAAAATACAAGTTGCACACAATTTGATTATTACATCAGAGCAAAAGGTAGTGGAATTTATACTTGCACACTTTCCTTGGCCTTTCTTTTGGTGGGGTTCATTTTCTTTCAGTTTTTTGGCCATTTTCATTTTTTCACCCTTTGATTTTTCTTTTTGGGTATACCCTCTTTACATTTTTTAAATTTTTTTATTTTTTGATTTTTTGAGAATATGGAAAACCTTTGCAACCAGAAAAGGTATGAACATATTGCATAGTTCATCAAGTCAAACATGAAATATGACAACTATTAGTATAGGAGTCTAACACTGGCTCCACTTGGGGATGGCTTTTCCTAGTGAAAAGTCAAGAACAGCAGGTTAGATGCCTCAAAATGCCTTTAACTGAACCATGGAATCTTCTTCTTCTTGTTGCTTTATTGTATGTATGACAGTAAAACTTCTGAAGCTTAGGGCCTTTTCTTCGGGCTTCAACTCCAGTAACTTACCATCTAATCAAAACTGATACATTACAAAGGATATAGTATGTACATGTCAAAAATAAGAATATCCTAATAGATAGGTTCAAAGTAATGCATTAACATTCGACCATTTACTGGTCCTTCTTCAGTTTTTGAACCATCCAAATTTCTCAGAAAATATGTGTTATTTCCTTGTAAAGCATGAATGATGTAAGGTCCTTTCCATAAGAAGTTAAACTTCCCATGTTTTCCTTTATCCTCTCTTCTGGAATCCCATCTTAAAACTTTGTCTCCCAATTGAAAATCTTCTACCTTGGTCCTTTTGTCAAACATCTTCTTTATTTTCTCCTGTAATACTTGGGATCTTTGATAAACTTCTTCTCTGGTTTGTTGCAAACTGATTGTTTGATTTATTCTTCTTTGAATATCATTTGGTTCTACCTGAGCTTCTTGAAGTAACTTCATTACAGGAACTCCTAAAGATGATGGAAATATAGCCTCAATACCATAAACTAACTCATAAGGACTGGTCCCAATTGATTTTTTGGTGGTAAGTCTGTTTGCCCATAGTGCATTTGTAAGTTTCTTATGCCAATTTTTCTTATTTTCTTCCAATAATTTCTTAATGATATTAATGAGACTTTTGTTGGAAGATTCAGCCAGTCCATTACCCTGAGGGTAATAGGCTGTTGAATGGTTTAAGGTGATATGATACTTATTACAGAAACTTATCATCTTTTTTTATTTGAAAGCAGCAGCATTATCAGTTATGATTTTCTCAGGACAGCCAAATCTTGATAGTATATTGGTTTCTAAGAATCCTATGATTACAGAGTCATTGGCTTGTCTGTATGGGATTGCTTCAATCCATTTAGTAAAATAATTTGTGGTAGTGAGGATCCATCTGTGTTGGCCAGAAGAAAGAGGATGGATTTCTCCAATGAAATCCAGGCCCCATTGTTGGAAGGGTTTTTCGGTGGAAATTGGTTTCAAGGGTAAAAGTAATAATTTTCTCTTGCCTTCAAAAATTTGACAGTTATGGCAAGCAGTGACAAATTTCTTTACATCGGAAAACAAGGTTGGCCAATAAAATCCAGCCCTTAGGATATTGTCTGCAGTTGATTTCCAATAAAGGTGTCCACCACAATCTCCTGCATGGAATTCATTGAGAGCCTTGTCAGCTTCATCTTTTAATAAACAATTTAATAGAATACCATCATGATTCTTCCAAAAGAGAACATTATCTAAAATACAATACTTTAAGGATGTCATTTTTAAAAACCTTTTCTTTGTTTTGGATAACCCTAGAGGAGCTTGCAGATTTAACAAAACATAAACTATATCAGCATACCAAGGTGAGTCTAAAAAGGCCTGGCTGATTTGTGGAGTCGCCATCTCCTAATTGTCATCCAGTTCATTAATATCCAGGGCTTGGCAATTTGTTTATGTCATGAGTTGAGCCAATCCTTGTCCTTTTATCAGATTTGTAGGTTTTATCTCAATATCATATTCTAATATGGTAGCAATCCATTTACCCCTTTTGCCCTCAATTCCATCTTGAGTTAAGATGTCTTTGACAACAGCATTTGGTACATAAGCTATCACATGAGAATACAATATATAGATTCTAAAATCTTTAATAGCTTTTACAAGTGCAACAGCTTTTTTTTCCATGATATTGTATTTTAATGATGCATCTCTTAGTGCTTTACTAAAAAAGGCTATAGGTTTTTCACATCCTTGATCATCCTTTTGTAATAAAACAGCTGCTACAGTATGTTCTGATGCAAAGGAAAATATGATGAAATCTCTATCAAATTGTGGACTGGTGAGAACTGGTGTTCTAGTCAAAGCCATTTTAATATCTTCAAATGATTTCTTGGCTTCTACTGTCCATTTAATACTCGAATCCTTTCTTAACATGTTAGTGAGAAATCTAATTAATTCAGCTAAACTAGAAATGAATCTCCTCAAAAAATTGATTTTTCCTATGAAAGTTTGAATTTCTTTAACATTTCTTGGATGAGGTATCTGCAATATGGCTTGTATTCTTTCAGGATCAATTCTAATGCCATCTTTTGAGATGATATGGCCCAGGATTTTACCTTCTTCAAGACCAAACATTGAATTTTTTGGATTCAAAGAGATACCATACTTTCTGCATTTGATGAATACTTGTTTGAGATGGTCCAAATGTTGTTGATTTGATTTGGAAAAAAAAGTTAAATCATCCAGATATATAACAAGAAAGTCATGAATTTATTTTTCAAATGCAATGTTCGTTTCTCTTTGGAAGGTTGCTCTAGCATTTTTGAGTCCAAATGGCATTTTAACATATTTGAAAGTACCCCATGGTGTTGTAAAAGCTGTTTTATCTTGGTCATCAGGATGAACCAGAAACTGGTTGTATCCTGAGAACCCATCCAAAAGATAAATCCTTGAAGCACCTACTACACTTTGCAAAATGTGATCCATTTTGGGCAAAGGATAATTATCCTTCAAAGAAACCTTATTTAGATTTCTTAAATCAACACATAGTCTAATCTCTCCAGTTTTCTTCCTAGTAGGGACCAAGTTAGACACCCTGATCCAGGTGGATATTGGTGGCCACCTACCTATTCCACTTGGGCCCCCACCATTGTCTCTTTTAGTTTTTCAATTTCGGCATAACTTACTATTTTTAGCAGTTTTTCGGGTCCTGAACTTCCGGAGCCGTTTTGAGGCCCTAAACGACTTTTTTTTGACATCGCGCCTCCAATGAATATTATTCCATTTTGAAATTATATTCATGGAAAAAGTCGTATTCCTTGAATAGAGCTTTCTAATGACGTATCATGAGCATCAAACGGAGATAGTATGCCAAAGTTACGTCCCTGGGAAGTTGAAACGCCAATTTACCCAAACGGGGCCCATAGTTTTGGCGCTTCATCTCCTAGGGTTAGGTTTTTGGATGTTTAGGGTTCTCCATTGTTTCTCAATAATAAATAGGCCCTCAAGCCTCATTGTAACTCAGTTCATTGGGCCTATAGCGCCACGTCTCTTCAGGAGATATTACTGTGCTAGCTAGTTTTATTTCCATTATGCTGTAAGAATATTTGGATTCTTTGATATTAATGAAATGAAGTGTTATTCTGCTGCATCTTTGTGTTGCTGGTTATATGTTTGTTAATTCTTTCATAAATGCGGATCATTGGTATTAGGCGGTCTTCTTTTTCTCGATCTTCTTTTGCATGTCCCCAACAAGGTGGGGGTATAAGGAGCTAGGGCTTGATCTGAGTGGAACCTTTGCAAGATCAAACCTCGCAAACCCCTGATGGATGCCATGGGGATGAAAGAAAGATGAGGAGCGGGGTCTATCAGAAATATTCTCGGGGAGATGCTCGAAAAACGAGAACGTGATGATGGATAACTTTGCTCGGATCAGCTGGCAGCATTACCCAGGCGGGCGCATCTGCATCCAGCAGGCACTCTGGAGGTGCAACTCCCTTTAAGGTACAAGTAAATTTTGAAATTCCCATATTTGAGGGTCAAATAGATGTAGATGCCGTAGATAGATTTTTGAATCTATTAGAAGGATATTTCTTGGTTCATGACTTTTTCGACCGGAAGAAGATTATTTTTGCACTCCTCAAAGCTACCCCCCATGTTAAGGACTGGTGGGAAACCTACTGTGAAAACAAGGACCAGACAAAACCCTCTCTGTTCTCAGTCGTACCAACTTGGAATTATTTCCGAGACGCCGTCAAGGAACATTACTATCTGGTGGGGAGCTATGAGGACAAGTACATACAATGGACCATGCTGCAACATCAAAGGGATCAAGATGTGCATGAGATGACGAATATGTTCCATACCCTGTGCACAAAGTTGGGTATCCAAGATTCAGAGAAACATTTGGTGCTAAAGTATCATAGCTGTCTGCACAGATACATTCAGGAGGAAATGGAGTTCCTTGACATCTCCTCGCTTGGTACGACATACCGGTATGCTGCCAAGATTGAGAAAAAATTCAAACAGAAGAAGCGAGACTTTGGATCTGCTAATCAAAAGCAAGGGAAAGGTGCTTCCAAACCGCAGAAAAAAGGATAGAGCCAAGGCATGGCGGCTAAAGACAACCCATCAAAGCCACAAGAAAAGAACAACACCGCAAAGCCAAAGAAGGACACGGGAAAGTGGTGTGAGGTCTTCTCGGTTCCATAGGCTCACTCACAGTTCCAGTGAGTGTCGGGCCAGTGCTAGTGGCCGAGATGAGGAACTTGAGTTAGATGCATGCTGCGACTCATGAATCGAGAACACGAAAGGGGAATGAAAAGGAAGCAGTTGCGTCGGAGCCAGCGCCATTGTAGCCCTACGCCATTGTTTCCACTACAAAGATCCGAAGGAGGAACCGGAAGAAGATCCGAGGAGGAGGAACGTCTCTTCCTCCCAGATGTGGGGTAAGGGCTCCCCGGTACGGATGGTGCTCCAAAAATAGGAGCTATAGGAGCCAAAAAGAACCTCATTTCAGAATATGTCGTGAAGCGTTTGGGCTTGCCGACCACAGCTCACCCACATCCATACACCATCGGGTGGCTTCACCAAGGAAGAGATCTCTGCGTCAGCCGGCAGTGTCGCCTTCCCTATAGCATCAAGCCCTTCACGGATGAGGTATTATGTGACGTTGCTCCTATTGATGTTTCTGATGTATTATTAGGACAACCATACTTGTGGAAGCATCATGTTGTGTATGAGTCTCGGCCTCGTGCTGTTATTGTTACTTTGGGAAATAAGTTGTACAGGATACCAGAGGTACCACCTCCTGCCGCTATCTCTTTGGTTACTGCAAAACAATGCAGTAAGCTCATTTCCCAAACCAGGAAATTCGTTTTCCTGATGATCCGCCCCCAGGGCAAGAAGAAGACCGTGGCCACGACCTCCAGACAGGGCTCCTCTGCACAACAACAACAAATGGATAAGGTTGTGGAGGAGTACGGGGACATATTCACCTCACCCACAGGGGTTCCTCTGCACTGTCAGTTCAAGCACCCGATTGATCTGACCCCCGGTGCGCCGCTACCTAATGGACCGATCTATCGGCGCTCTGTTCTGGAGAATGATGAAATCAAGAGGCAGATTCAGGAGCTGTTGCAGAAAGGTCACATCAGACCAAGTTCATCGCCCCGTGGGAGCCCGATCGTGTTGGTACAGAAGAAGGATGGGACGTGGAGACTCGCTATTGACTATCGGGCGCCGAACAAGATCACTGTCCGGAATAGGTACTCAATCCCACGGATTGATGACCTTCTGGACCAACTCCAAGGTGCAAAATATTTCAGTAAGATCGACCTGAAGTCTGGGTATCACCAGGTACCAATTGAACCCTCTAATGTGTGGAAGACTACCTTCAAAGCTAAGGAAGGCCTTTTCGAATGGCTGGTCATGCCTTTCGGGTTGACGAATGCTCCCGCAACCTTCATGAGGATGATGGACGACATCTTGCGGCCATTCACCAACTCATTCGTAGTGGTGTACTTGGGTGACATTCTGATCTTCAGCAAGACTTGGGAAGAGCACCTTCATCACATCCGACAAGTCCTCCAAACACTGCGGCAACACAAGTTGTGTGCCAATTTGGAGAAGTGCACATTTGGCATGACCCAGGTTCAATATCTGGGATACATTATTGATGAAAGAGGGGTGCATGTGGATCCAGCCAAGATCCAAGTCATTCGGGATTGGCCAGCCCCAACCACTATAACAGAGCTTCACAGCTTTCTGGGTCTTGCTAATTTCTACCGTATATTCGTGTTGGGATTCTCTCATATCACTTGGCCCTTGAGTCAAGTCACCAAGGGAGGAGCGAGAGAAAAATTCTTTTGGTCGAAACCTCAACAGAAGGCGTTCACAAAATTGAAAAATTGCCTCTGTTCTGCCCCAGTGCTCACATTACCAGACTTGCAACAGCCATTTGAGATCGAGAAAGATGCCTCTGACTATGCTATTGGGGTAGTTCTTACTCAACAGGGAAATCCAGTTGCATATCACAGTGAGACATTGTCTGAGACAGTTCGCAAGTATCCCACCTATGACAAATAAATGTATTCCATTGTGCAAGCATGTCAACAATGGAAGCATTACATTTTGGGGAAGGAAACAATCATCCACACAGACCACCGGCTCCTGCAGTTCATACAGACACAAGGGAAGTTGCAGAATGATCGCCATCAGAAGTGGTCCACATATCTACAACAGTTTCATTTGAACATCAAGTACAATAAGGGTAGCACCAATAATGTTGCAGACTGCCTCAGCCGATCACCGATTGTGGCGCTCACCACCGTGCTCAACTCTTGTGGGCACAAGACTTCTGATTGGTTGCTTCTCTATGAGAGTGACCCAGAATTCGGCCACACTTACAAGGCACTCTTGGGGGGTATGCAAGTTCCAAATTTTCACCTCCAAGATGCACTTTTATGTCACCTGGGACACCTTTATGTTCCTTCAAGCGAGCATGCCAAGATGATATGGGAGGCACACTACAATTGAGTCGCTAGGCATTTCGGGGTCGAGAAAAAAGTAGCAATACTACAGAAGTATTTCTATTAGCCGAACCTTCGAAAGGATGTCGAGAAGCACATCAGATCCTGCACTGCTTCTGCCATTGTCAAACCGGCCATCAAGAAGCAAGGCCTATATACTCCACTGCCTACCCATAGTCGACCTTGGGAATCCATATCCATGGATTACATGTTGGGTCTGCCTTCTACTAAGAATGGAAATGACTATGTTTTCGTGGTCGTTGACAGATTCTCAAAGATGGCCATTATGGCGGCCTGTAAGAAGAATATCACAGCAGAAACCACTGCTAAAATATTCTTTGAACGAGTGTGGGTGCACTTTGGGATCCCACATTCTATCATATCAGATCAAGATAGCAGGTTCCTCAACACATTTTGGTCCAGCCTCTGGTCAATGTTGGACACAAAGCTCACCAAGTCCACAGCTTTCCATCCCCAAACAGATGACCAGACAGAGGTCGTCAACAGAATGATTGTACACATTCTGCGCATGTACAATTCAAAGCATCCACGCACATGGGACGAGAGCCTCCCTTATGTACAACATAGTTATAATCGGGCTCTCCACAGTTCAATCGGCCATAGCCCCTTTCAGGTGGGCTTGGGATTCCAGCCACTATGTCCCATTGACGTAGCCATGCCATTTGCAACTGCTCAGGCCAATTCAGCTCATGTCCAGTCTGAAGTTGACAAAGCCAGTAGCTTCATCGAGCGCATTCAACACATCCGCCAACAGGTTCATGATATACTGGACAGAGCCAATGCCAAGTACAAGCAACGCCATGATCAACACCGGGTGCCACACAACTTCCAGGTGGGTGACAAAGTATGGCTACATTTGCAGAAGGAGCGCCTCACCGGACCCCACCGCAAGCTTCGCCCGCTCCGATACGGGCCGTACACCATCACCAAGGCTGTAGGGAACAATGCATTCGAGCTCAGTATTCCACCATTCCTGGGTCTGCACCCAGTCTTCAATGTGGATCGCCTTCGTCCTTACTTCCCACCTCTACTGGACACCTCGGACATTGCAGAACAACTCACACCAACAGAGCTAAACCCAGACTGCATGGAACAGGCCACCACAGATTGTATCATGGACATGCAAATCAAGAACACTCGCCAACAGAAGATCCAACTGTATCGGGTTGTCAAAGCTGGCCAACTCCTGCACCAAGGAAAGTGGTTCACCAGGGACCAAGTTCAGCAGAAATTTCCTCATCTCATGGAGGAACTTAACGAAATGGGGACCATTGCTTCCTAAGGGGGGAGGAATGATCCAGGTGGATATTGGTGGCCACCCGCCTATTCCACTTGGGCCCCCACCATTGTCTCTTTCAGTTTTTCAGTTTCGGCATAACTTACTATTTTTAGCAGTTTTTCGAGTCCTGAACTTCCGGAGCCGTTTTGAGGCCCTAAACGACATTTTTTGGGCATCGCGCCTGCAGTGAATATCATTCTATTTTGGAATGATATTCGTGGCAAAAATTGTATTCCTCGGATAGAGCTTTCTAATGATGTATCATGAGCGTCAAACGGAGATAGTATGCCAAAGTTACGTCCTTGGGAAGTTGAAACACCAATTTACCTAAACGGGGCCCATAGTTTTGGTGCTTCATCTCCTAGGGTTAGGTTTTTGGATGTTTAGGGTTCTCCATTGTTTCTCATAATAAATAGGCCCTCAAGCCTCATTGTAACTCAGTTCAAAGGCCTGTAGCCGCCACATCTCTTCTCAAAGATAGCTACCAGCGCCCTAGCTAGTTTTATTTCCATTCTGTCTGTAAGAAAATTTCAGTTCTTTGATATTAATGAAATGAAGTGTTATTTCCGTTGCATCTTTGTATTTATGGTTATATGTTTATTATGTTTTGTTCCTGCATAAATCCGGATCACACCCACTCTGAAAATCTAATTGGAGCAATTATCCCTGCTTCGTACATTCGTTTGATTTCTTTTTCAATTGAAGGTAACAATACAGGGTTGATTCTTCTGAGTTTCTACTTAAATGGTTTCTGATCTGATTTTAAAGGTATTGTATGTTGAATTATAGAAATATCGTATGACTTCAGGTCTTCATAACTCCAGGCAAAAACATCCTGTAATTCTGTTAATAACTCAACATATTTTTGTTTCTAATCTGGAGGCAAAGATTTTGATAAATTTATTATTTTAGGTTTTTCTTCAGTCCCCAGATTGTATTCTTCAAAATCAGCTTTCAGTGGTTCCATTTTAGGTTTTAGTGGAATGTCATTAGAGTCAAAAAGATCCTCTAGAGGAGTCAGTCCTTTAGGTAAATAATTATCTTTCAGATTAATGATCTCGGATTCATCCTCTACAATCTCATCAACTTCCATTTGTTTGAGGTCTTGCATGTCTTTTCTGGTGAATTTCATTGGATGGAGCATTCGAATGGCACTCTCTTTAGAAATTTTTGTTTCTTGTTCAGTTATTTCATCAGATTCAAGGATTGTATCTTCATCTATGCTACTGTTAGAAAATTCATTCTCTAAAGTTAGAAAATTGTTAATCTGATTGTCATTTGCAAACACTTGCCAATTCGTAAGATTGTTTGGTATAGCTGGTCTATGTATAATCTCAGCTGTGAACTGATGATTAGGTTCAAATGGTAATTTACAAGTGCTAGCAAACATTGCGAGGCTATGAGCATGCAAGTTTTGTTTTCTTGGAATTTTTGCAAGCTGAGCCTATAGAAAAGTATTGAGAATTTCTACAACTGTTCCTCTATATTCTCTTATTTTGGGATATTTTGTCGAACATTCACCATTGATCTGTTGAATAATTAAATCAGAATCTCCTATAACAGACACTCTAATTGCTCCTAAATTTTTGACAAGTTTAAGCCCTAACAAAAGAGCTTCATACTCTGCCATATTATTAGTGCATTTAAAGTTCAATATGTAAGCATGGCCTTCAGCATGATCGTTTTCAATGTTGTGTATCCAAATTCCAGCTCCTGCTCCTAACTTATTAACTGAACCATCAAATTCTAAATGCCAAAGAATTTCATGTTCATAATCTTCATCAGGTGTTTTAGTAACTTTTTTAACAGGGAGATCTGGTTTTTTATTTTCTTCAGGTTTTTCTTGGGTTTCTGATGTTTCTTTTTCTTTAGAGATTTCTTGGATTTGAACACTGGATTTATTTGGAGTTTCTTTTGGTTCAGTTGCTGGTGCTTCTAGTTCAGTTGGAAGATCAATTTCAGCATTATAGAGAATAAATGAGTCCATATCAGACTGTACTGAGTAGATAGGGAAATTTTCAGGTTTCTCCTGACTACTGACTACATATTTCGTCAAAGTCTCTCTGTACAGTCTCTTAGGTTGGCCGAATATTGAAATAGTAGCATATGACATGTCTAATTGAAGAGATCCTCCGAGTTTTGCACCCCAGGATCTAGACAATAGCATACCATATTTTGGAGGAATATCTGCTACTACTATATCCATTAAAATTGATTTAACAAGGTATTGAACCAATGTAACACACAAATCTTTAATTAATCCTAAACATCTTACTTGACTTGAATCAAAAGAGAAAATATCTTTGTAAGGTCTAGTGATGTCTAGATTTAATCTTTCCATTACAGCCTTGGGCATTAAATTGTGAGATGCTCCAGAATCAAACATGGCATTATGAAGTATTTTGTCATGTATATTCAAACTTATATAAAATGGAGGAGTCCCTCCGCTTTCAGCTTTTCCATTTACTTCAGGGCCGAAGAGTAATCTGGGTTGGTCATCAAAAACATTAACTGTGTCATCATTTCCAGGAATATTGAGTGATTTATAAATTTGGTTTCTGTAGACATTATGTTTAGCTAATTCGGACAGTGGAACAACTATCTTTAATTTGCCTACTTTAGATTCCAAATTAAAAGATTTTTCAGTTTGAGTCCTTGTATTTCGAACAGTTGGATTATCTTTTTCTATGTTTTCAGTGTTTTTATCCTTTTCAGGAGTGTGGTTGGGTGCTGAAGTTGTTTCTGAATCAACTTCTAGAGGTTCCTCTACATTTCCTTTGGGAGGAAAAGTATTGGAAAGTTGTCTGTTATTCAGTTGAGTTTCAGATACATCTTCAATTATTGGATGGGCAGGATTTGGATCTGATCTAGTGAGAAAATTTACAGGGGTAGTACTAATCTTACCTTTGAGAGGTTGCTTTGTGGTTTTCTATTTACTTTCTTCCGGAACATCAACTCTTCTACTCCTCAAATTGTATTTCTTATGGACTTCGTAGATGGTTGTGTCATATCCTTCCTTAAAATCAAATGATTCTCCTGACTGGGTTTGAAATTGTTTAATAATGTGAGCTTCTTGATCATCTTGGGTCAAGAAAATTTCTGGTTCATTTTCATCTTCAGTAAATTTGTTTATTTGAACATCATTAGTAGGTTCCTCAGAAGTTGAGCCTTCGACATAATTTTCCTGGAATGGGGGCCTAATATTTTGATCAGGACCAGTTTTTCCAGTATTTTGATTTTGGTTTCTTCTGAAGTTTGGATTTCTGACAGTATTGCTAGGTTGACCATCCCAAGGAGCTTTATTCTTTTCAATAGTTTCTACTCTGTCTCCTAGTCTTTCCATTCCTTTGATTATAGCGTCTAGTTTCTTCTCAAAAGCTGAGGGTTCTTCATTTACAGGCATTTTTATTTCAGCTCTAGCTCTAGCTCGTTTTTCTATCAGGTTAGCTTCAACACTAACAACTATGCTTTTCATTTCTTCTAGAGTTTGAGGAGCTCTTTCTCTAAGTTGATATGCTATATCAGAATCAAATCCATCAGGGAATTTGATTAGTATTGAGTCTGGAGGAGGTCTAAGATTTTGGGGAACAACGTTATAAGCTTCATTGAATCTGGTAACATAATCTCGCACAGTCTCATTTGGTCCTCTTTTTAGTTTTCCAAAGTCTGATAGGATTTGAAGAGGGTCTTTCTTCTTCTCCCATCTGTTTAAAAATGTTCTATAAAGGGTTGGTAAGTCAACAATATTGTTTACAACAAGAGCCCTGAACCAGGTTCTGACTTCTCCAGTAAGACTTTGGACAAAAATTCTCATCCTAACATCATCAACATCTATTTCATAAAATTCAAAATAATTGGTCATCCTTTTAGTATGCTGTTGAGCGGTGTAAGTACCGGAACCATCAAAAGGAGTGATTTTAGATTGATAATCTTGAGGCATAGCCCCTGGATTAGCTGGTAACCTTAAGGGAGAATATCTATTTTCCATTGGAAGAGGTAGTGGGATAACAGGCGAGGTTGGTCTATGAGTGATGGGTGGAGGAGAGGAAGGGGTAGTTTGATGTTGAGAGGTTTGGGGAAAAGTTGATGAACTGGGAGAAGCAGAAGTAATCACAGAAAGGTTTGAAGTTTCTTCAGAGGTAAACTCAGATTGTATAGAATCTCGCAAATTTTTGTCAAGGTGTGATGTAAAAAATTCAAATTGCAAATATTCAAGAAATAATGGGTCCGGAACCAGATTGGATAATTCAGATTCAGAAAAATTTACAAATAAAGATGTTTCAAACTGCTCATCAAAAGGTTCGTCCTCAAGATAGATCCACTTCACAGGACATGAAATTGATCTATAGAGAGGTCGAGAACTTCCAGAGCTTTCTTTAATATCTTGTCTTCTAAGAATTCTGGGAATCAGATTCGGATTTTCGAATACAGGCGGAGGATTTGGATCAAGATTAGCCCTAGTATAACAAGTCCTTTCTAAAGCCAGCTTTCTTAAGTGATATTTTTGGTTTTTTGGTTTTAAATGAAATGAATAATACAACTTCAATAATCTCTTTAAGAAGTTTCAGATAATGGATTTAAATTTTCTTAAAGATTTATTTAACTGGAGGAACTGATCAGATGTTTGAAAACGAGGTTCAGTCCATAAACTAGACCGGAGATAGACTGAAGTAGCATTTATTTACTATGCAATTGCAGAGCAAAAGCAGTTCAAAGGCTACCTGGCTAACTTCAGGCTCCATCTGTAGTTTATAAAGTAAACACAGTAACAATAAAATATTCAGGTCCCCAGTGGAGTCGCCACTATGTTATCACTCAGATTTTCCTTGAAGTTGTTGGGAAGAGGAAAGGGCTACGAGGTAACCACAAACCAATCTTTTAGGTACAGAATCTAGCCAATTTTTACCCAGAGAGAGCTCTCTCTGTAGAATTTAGCTTTGTTTTAGAAGATATTAGGCTAGTTATAAAGTTCGGGGGTTTTGTTTGAATTTGGGTGGTGTAATTTGATAGCTGAGGGCAAGATTGAGTAGTTCAGGCCATTGGGCTATGGAGTCAAAAAGATGGCTTCATTGGATTAAGTTTCTAGAAAAAAGATGGTTTTACAGGGCAAGATAATCAAACAGAGAACAATTTTAGATTTAAAGTGAATGGAATGGATTTAAAATGGATGAAAGGAAATTAAGAATCTTTCAACACATTCATAAGAGGTAAAATTTAGTGATTATTAACAAAGAGAAATTAAGAATTATTTATTAAATAACCAAAATGTTTAAACTAGAAAAATAGGAGCAATTAAAAATTCACTGTTTAAAACCAATTTACAAGAAAACATTTAGAATAACAATGATTGAAATCAGATTACACTTAAGTACCTTCTGATTTATTCCTTTTCATTAGTCATTCAGAAATGAAACACAATGATATAATAAACAGATATAAAGACTTTAAAACACAAGGGAAATATGACTTATTGATCCGTAGTCTGACACATGAATCCTGTAAAAAGTCTTTCGCTTCAATTCATCATCCAGCTTAGCCACAAAAATTTCTCCAATAGCACTTTATTCCAAATAGTTAATGTTATAGCAGAGTCTAAAAAATCCACCCCTCAATACTCCGATTGAGGGAGTATTTATACAAAAAGTTACGAAAAATATCTCATAACAACTTGAGATATTATCTAGGATGACTCATAAGTAAATTACAATAAAATAGAGACAGATGGTCTTGTAGATAAGAAAGAATGAAAACTGATGTTGTGCTGTTTCCTTCTTTTGAGAATGTGCTGGAGGCAGACCCTATGCTTTGGCTCATTGCTGTCCTCTTCAGTAACTCTGTGCTGGCTGGTCCGTTTAACTGATACTCTTTGACTGCTCTGCTACACTTTGACCTTTATTCATCTTTTATCCTTTTTTATCCTGACTAACTGTAGTATATGATCAAAAATTTAGGTAAGGATAATTTTTACAAAAGTTCTAACAGCTCTTCCCACCATTTATCTTCCAGAACCCTGGTCCTTTGCAGTTTTCTGAGAGTTTCATCAGTCTCTGTATGCCTAAAGAAAGTAGGTTGAGTAGGGAACAAATGCTTTACTTCATGCTCAAGATAAAACAAATTTTCTAGTTTGGCATGAAGATATTTTCTTGTAGGTAATGCTGCTGTTGATGAACTAGTTGAGGCATTGGCCTGAGTGTCAGCATACTTATCCAATTTTCCAACATAACTTTCTAGGTCCATCAATTTATCCTCTGTAATGAAAGGACTGGGCAATCCTTTATTCAACAAAATGTCAAATCTTGTTCTGAAGGCAGTGATTTCTTCTTGCATGTCTGAGCATCTTCGTTCTAAATTTTGCATCAGAGTTCTTTTGGTAAAAACTCTCTTTATTTCAAAAATTGTGCTTGTCCTATCTCGAATGCCAAATTCTTCAAGTTGCTGCTTATTCTGAGTATTTAGAAAATGAATGAGTTCATTGGCTTCATCAGGTCTGTTCCCCAATTCTTCCCTTGCTACTAGGACTTCTTCTATAGCCAATTTGACTAAATCATTTTGTTCCTGCATTATTTGAATTGAGGGCCAGACATCCTTTATTGATTGGATGATGTTGTCCCAAAGAATTTCATTTATTTCCCTTAAAGGCTTCTCCAATGTGAGATCCTTTTCTAATGCTTTGACTGTTTTTTCTAATTTGCTCACTTCTTTTGTTTTATCAGCAACACTCATTTTTGAAAGATCATATTTGTGTTCTAGAGTGGCCAATTGTTCCTTTGTTCTGTGGAGCTCTATGACCTGAAGTTTCATTTCTTCCATTGTCACTACTCCTGCTGTAGATACTGGAATATTTGTCTGCTTATCTTTCAATGCATTCTCAAGCTCTTTTTCAGTTGCATTAAGTTGCTCATTAAATTTTAAGATCAAATCCATTAGTTCTTCCTCAGAATTTTTCTTGATGATTTCTGCAGTCTGTGGATGTCTTGAGGCTGGTAATTTCAGTTGCTTTCTCAGAGCTGCAATATCATCATCTTTTCTCTTGATCAAAGCTTCAATACCTTTCACATCTTTAGGATTATGACCCAAACCAATGATTATTTCCTCCAAAGTTTTGATTCTATTATCCTTAGCTTTGGAGGAGGCTTTTTCGAGCTGCAACTGTGTATTAGTGTTATCCAAAGAATCCTGCAACTTATGAGCCATCATTGATTTATTCGTCAGAGTAGAATAAATCATCTCACCTGTTTTCTTATGTAGCTTAATTTGGTCTAAAGAATGGATATCCTTTGCTAAGACTTCAAAATTAGTCCTAATGTAATCTGCAGCTTTCTGAGGCTGCTGCATCTTGGGCTTGAAGTGGCTCATTAACAACTTACCCTGTTGGATGTCATAGGCTGACATCAATCTTTCTTGATTTTTCGGAGCCATCTTCAAATATTGGTTGTACACTTAAAGTCTAAGTTGATCGTTCCTGTTCTTTATATTGATGAATGTTCTTTTGATGTCCCAGGCATCTTTTACTGGAGGTTTGAAAGAAGATATCTCTGCACTTTGTTGCCTTTGTAGTTCCTTTCTTTGAAAATTAGTAGATGTCCCACTACCTGTACCTGTTTGCTGACTGTCTTCTCTTCCCTGGCTATCAGGGATTTTCTGAACTGATTCAATTTCTGGAAGATGAGTTAATTTCTGCCTTTTAACACCTTGCTGTTCAGAGGAGCCACCAATAGGAGTAGCTGATTCAACCTCTCTCTTTTTTCCTTTTTCTACATTCAGAGGAGTTTGTAAAATTGAAATTTCTGGCTCATTGATCTGAGTAGGAGGAATATGTACTTTCTCCTGTCCTTTAGAAGTCTGAGGCTGTTCTGTCATTGATAATTTTTCAATTACTTGTATATCAGGCTCCTTTTCTTTTCCTTTAGATTCTACTGCCATTGTACTAATCTCCTGCAAATTTCGTTGTGAAGTCCTGGCAGAAGAAGGACCAATACCTGGTATCCACACCTGTCCAAAAGAGTCTAGGTCAAGTATCTTTTCAAGATCTTTCATCACATTTTCAACATTGACCTGCTCACTATCTTTTTCAATCAATGTTCCTTCCACCCATTCAGCCGTATTGACATATTGTTCTATTTCTGGGATTCTTTGATGGATGTATGGTGATAGTTTATTTTTCATTCTTCTATCACAGATAAAGTTGTTTGGATCATAAGGCGCCCAGTAGAAACTCTTTTGTAGTCTGAGATAGTCTTCTAAAATTCTTTCGGCTTCCTTTCCAGCTTCCCTAGAGTTACAAATAAAGGGACCTAATTGGCTTTTGATCCTGAGTTGAGCCTTTTTCTTTGCATTGCAGAAATGAACTATATTTGAATTAATCATCTGCCTAAAATACTCTAATGCAAAGAGTCTCATTGGGACATAATTTGGCAATTTGAATGGGCATAACTCACATCCATATATTCTGATCTTTGTGTGGTTTTGATATAGGTACCAATCACCTATCTTGTACTGCTTTGAGAGCTGAAGGATTTTCTTGATGTCATTATTTACCCTAGGAGGAGAGACTCCTGTCAACAAGGTGGTTGCAGGATGTACAAAAAGGTCAAAAAAATCATTATAAGAATAAGGAGAATCAGGGGAATTGTGAGTAATGGCAGACCAAAAGATGACTGACCTAAGATTCCCTTTGGCATCAAGTTTCTTAACATAAAAAGGGAAATTCTCTGATTGAAAGTAAATCATGAGGTGATATATGAAAAAATAATACTTGAACACTCTCTCATTCCCTAATCTCATGAACTGATCATGGATTTTGTCAGCAATATAAAATGCAAAATCGTACTTGACAGCAGGAGGCTGTCTGGGGGTAAAAATAGATAACAATACTAGGGTTAATTGATCAACATAATCACTAGTATTGAAGCCCATTATAGAAGATATCATGTTTAGAATAAGTCTTCCCACATCAATAAAAAAATTATAACCATAAGGGGGAGGGCTTTTAGGCTGATGCTTTGGTAACATGAAGGTTTGGCATAGGCGGTTTAACTCTTCATGGGATAAATTGGTATATTTCTCAAGTAATTCAGCCATGGACAGGGGAGTGAGGGCTTGATCAGGTTGGAATTGTAGCATTTCATTTATGGATTGAGCAGTTATTGGGAAAAGAACATTTTGAATTGGGGATAAAACTGCTCGTTGGTCGGGATCATAGTTTGCATGGCAGTAATGGATTAACTCAGGAAAAAAGTGGACCGAGGGGAAAAGGTACATGGGAAGATTGGATTCCCAAAGTCCAAACATGTCAGAACCATTCAAATAATTGTCTCTGCAGCGGAAAAAAATTCGAAAAGGATTCTCACTGAGAAGTAGGTCTTTAATTTGAAAATCCATATCGGCTAAAAGCAAATAATCCAAGTCCTTGTGAGGAGCATTGAGGGGCACGACTTTCAGAGCTACATGAACTTCTATTTCTGGTTCTTGTAGATTCAGAAATGGAAATTTGGGGTTTTTGTGAAAAAGGGGTACAATTACAGGTTTTGGGAATGCAATTGCAGTTCTGGGAATTAAAACAGATCAGATTGAAGTTCTTTTCAGACCTTAGTGTGAAATTAAAACCAGAATCAGGACTTTTTTCAGAGTTTAACGGGAAATTAGAGTAAATACCTATTTATGAGAAATGAATAGCGATTAAACAGGTACATGCTATGGAGACTGAACTCTGAATTATTTTTCAGCAATTGTTTTGAGCAAGGTAACGGTTGGCAGCTTCGACAGTCGATTTTTGAAATTTGTTGCATGGGAGACTGGTTAGCACACGAAATAATGAAAATGACGCGGGCGTATTTGTTTTATTTACAAATTCAAAAGGGTGGCGGGTTTTGATTGATGACGTCAGCAGGTACGAGAGGCTTCGTCACAGACGACAGGCGGTAAGTAGTTTCCATCGCACCGCTTTTGAGGCAAGGTGGTCTTGGGCGGAGGGGCAGCGATTCCATACGATGAACGACGCGTGGCTCTATACGGTTTGGAAAACCGCTTGGCCATCGCGCGTTATCGTTCGGACATGGATGGCTGGCGATATGGATAATAGCCGTAGATCTTGGATCAGTCGATCGGACGGTCATCGTGACGTGGAAATGACGGGAATTTAACAGGCGGGTCCGACGCAATTATTTGTTAATTAATCTCATCGGTGGCATTTTTATTGGCGGAGTTTAGGCTATTAATTAATCGTGAGGATTAATTAATTCCTTTTTAATACGTGGACAAGTGATCGGGAGGGAGTCGAGCAAGGGGAAAATATATATAGAGATGGGTTATTTCGAAGTTTGGTTAAAATTAAACTTCAGATTTATTTTTTCGTTTTAAACACATATAACATATGTTTAAAGGTTTTTTCAGATATTTTTTATTATATGATAATTAAACCAAAGCGATTTGCTTACCATAGGGGCGCGAATAATATAAAGATATATTTTAGTCAAAGGAAGTATATTGGGGGTTTTTATTTATACTTTGACTAAAATTATAATAAATGGGTTTTTGGGTATCTTATAAAGAAGGAGTTATATATAATAGGAGAAGGTTATTTTCATAGGGATTTAAATAATAAATTAGAAATTAATATGACAATTAAGTAAAGCACTAAGTATAAAACATTAGAATAATGTATTTAACTTATGCTTTGCATGAAAAGGTTTTTATGGAATATTGCATGAGTTTCCTAAGTAAAATGGGATTTTACTTAGGAAAATATTTTTTTAGAAATGAATGAGTGTGATAATAAATGATTTTAAGTACTTAGGTTTTTCCAATCATTGGGCCGAGGGTCCGGTCCCTCCAAAAGTCAAGGAAATGCCTTGAGCCCCTTTAATTTTCAAATACCTTAATACGTAAGGGAAATTAGTGAAATGTTTAGGGAAAAATGAGAAGGGAAGTTAATAATTTGACTTTGTCTTGCTTGCAATGCTTCCAATATATTATCTGTCTTTGCACTTGTGATGAAAGTTAAAATTTTAACCATCTAAAGCCATCATTCATCACATGTAATTCAACAACATCATCTACCTACCCTACCTACTTTACCCTACCATTTTTTCTTCTTTATTAGGGTGCACTTAGACTGGAAAACCCTCATCAAAATTTTTCTTTTACATATGAAAATATATCTAATTCTAACCTTATTACATTTCAAAGGCTCAGATTAAACTGTTGAGCTCCTTTTATTTGCTCTACCTATCTACTTCTCTGCCAAGATTAAACAGTTTGGTCAGATTTTATTCTCTATCTCTAAAACATGAAATTGAAATATGAACTAGCTAAGCTTAAACTGTTTGACTATTCATGAATTGTGGCATAAAATACAAGTTTCACACAATTTGTTTATTACATCAGAGAAAATGTAATGGCATTTAGACTTGCACACTTTCCTTGGCCTTTCTTTTAGTGGGGTTCATTTTCTTTCACTTTTTTGGCCATTTTATTATTTCACCCTTTGATTTTTCTTTTAGGGTACACCCTCTTTACATTTTTTAAATTTTTTGATTTTTTGATTTTTTGAAAATGTGGAAAACCTTTGCAACAAGAAAAGGTTATGAACATATTGCATAGTTCATCAAGTCAATCATGAAATATGACACCTATTGGTATATGAGTCTAACAACTGGATTAGGGTAAGAATATAAATTGGATCGAGTTAGTAGTTATCTCTAGCTCTTTAAAATTTTATTTTTTATCTTATCTCTCTATTAATTTAACATTTTAACTTTAAGCATGCAGAAATATTCCGGATTTAGAATTGGGCGTTTATGGAAGTCCTCAACTGGATTAGTTGACTCCCAAGGAAATAAGATATGAAGAGTCCTATGTATCTAATTTCCCTGGCTTATCTTAAATTCTTTTTTTTTTACAGGGTTTTTCTAGAGCTTGTGCCTAAATAAAAAATCTATCTTAACTTTTATTGAATTGAAAGTTAGATCTGGGAGCAAAGTCAGACTTATGCTTCTCAGATCTGACATATCTGCAACTCTTGTGCATAGATCTGTAAATATATTGTATAGATCTATAATTTACATATGTAGATCTGAAGTTTTGTAACATACTTTTAAATTCTAACATTTGGGTTTTAGGATTTTCTCTATTTTGTACATATTGGGTGTTGGTTTTTTCTCTTTTCACTTGTGCAGGAGTAGATCTGAAAAATCAGCCAAGGAAATCTTCAGATCTGAGCTAGATCTAGACCCTAGAGGGAAAGATCTTGGCTCAATATTTGTTTACAAGAATAGATCCAAAAAATCAGACAAGGAAATCTTCAGATTTGACCCAGATCTAGACCCTAGAGGGCAAGATCTAAGCTCAATATTTGTTTGCAGGAATAGATCTGAAAAATCAGCCAAGGAAATCTTCAGATCTGAGCCAGATCTATACCCTTGAGGACGTATAGGCTTTTGAGGCTTTTTTTTTGCAGGATTTTGGTCTCAAAAATTCTAATTTTCAAACGGAAACATTATCCCAAAATTTCAAGAATTTTCAACTGTGGGATCTTCAAAGCATTGGGCTAAGGGTTTGATATCTAAACCCTTATTTTCTGCAAAATTTTATTACAACAAGAAAATCGCAAATAATTAGGTCCTAAAAACACATTTTATATGGTCAAATTTTTTTAGAATTGCAAAATATTCATTTTCAGAATTTTTGGCCATTTGGGCTTCTTTAATTTTGCCTAGATATGACTTTGAAGCTTGCTAGAAGTTCTGCATAACTGTGAAAAAATAGATTTGAACATTTTTGATACATATCCTAAATAAGGTCAATTTTTTTTTTTGAATTTTCAGTTTTTCGACAAAACTTACTATTTTTAGACATTGTGGTGATCATTTTCAGTATTTTCAGTTTGCTGATCTGTTATCAATTTAATACTGTTATAAACTTAAATTAGTTTTGAAAATTACTGAATCAAACTCCCTTAAAGCCTTAAAATTGAAATTTTCAAGTTTTAAGATATTTTTTTTTCTATTTCTGGAAGTATTTGGAAACTATTTTTGACAGTTTTATCTTGTTGATCTGTCACTGTTTCACTGCTGAAATAAAAATATCAGATATGAAATTTCTCTTAATCAAGCTCTAAAAATTGATTTTTCTTCAAGTTCAATATTTTTTACTATTTTTAGTCATTTTGGGCATTTGTACCAGTATCATTTGTTTGCTCATCTACGGTTTAAATTACTGCTGCAATTTATATTTCAGATCTGAAATCTTGGTGAAGAATATATCCTAAGTTTGAATATAGGAGAAAATTTGATTTTTGGATTTGCTTTATTTTAAGAATATCATTTAATCCATAAATTGTTTGACAAAGTGTTTGTTTAGCATTAAAATTTCATATTGTTTATTGATGATCAATTATTGAGATTTAAATGCTAATTATTTTGTTATGCTTCAGCTGGGTTTGATGATCATTGGCATCCGAGTTTTGGTAATTAATTCTTGTTTCATTTACTTGAATTTGGATATTTATTGAATATTAATGTTTAGAAAATTCTTTCAAGTAAGTGTGATTGATATCTAATTATTGTGGATTTGCGACAAATTGTATACCTTTTAAATTGAGTAATCTTTTGGCATCTTCATAATTGACACTCTCTCTTAATTACTTAGTGGTTAGATCAGATTATTTGGAATCTAAGTGCTTTAGGCTTTTAACATCTTCGAAGTTTGTTTCATCTCGCTCCTTAAAATCATTTTCCTTGCATTTTACATTGCATAGCAGTAGCTTCTCATCAAGTACTTTGTTGTAATTTTCTTAGCAGGATAGTTGACTCCATAAGGCACTGGTATCAGTATTTCAAACTCAATCAAATCATTTAATCTTGCTAGATCTTTCACAATTATTTGGTTGTTTAACTGTGTCTCTCGAACTGGTTGGTTCCCAACTAGTTCTCCTTCATTCCATTTCAACAGGGTCTACCCCCCTTAGTCTGCTATAAGGAGGAAACTTAAATAGAGAGATTTGGGATCAGGGTGACAAACCCAATCTAAGCCATTGTCATGGTGCCTAGACATTCTGTGCGACAACATTTTTTGGCGTCGATGTCGGGGATAGATTTTTTTTGTCCTTCGTCTTAGTGACATTTTCTAATCTTCTAATCTTTTTTCGCCATTCATTAGCCTGTCACACGACATATCATTTTTTGGCGTCATTTCATCTCTTCATCTTTTCATCATCATATCTTTTGTCATATCACTAATCCTTGCATCTTCTCTTGCACCTGGATATTTTGGTTGGTTCCATGTTTGGGTGGCGGCTCCACTTATTCATCTATTTTAATCCTAGACAAGAATCACTCCATGATATCCATTTGTTTCTATCGCCTAATTTTTCGGTTTTAGAATTAGATTCATGTTCAAGTGGTGACTCCAACTCTTTCATTTCTTACAAGAATTTATGCTAAGAAGCTCGCTTCTTGTGGATCTCTTGACTTTTCTTGAACAAAGATCTATTTCTCTAACATCCATTTGGTTATCCCTTTGAGCAAGACATCATGGAATTGTTTGCCTCTTGTAACTTTTCTAACATTCAAGGTTATCCAAATGGCCTTCCTAAAAATGGCATGGAAATTTTACCTAATTTTCAAGGAAATAATGTGGTTAGTGTCAAAGCTCATTTGTTTTCTTTCGCTGGTTGGTGGAATAAATTTGTGGTTTTAAATAACGACTTTGAGGATGTAAAAATGAAGCTTTTTATTCTTACTTTTGAGAAATATACTATGGAATGGTTTACTAAAAAACCTAATAATTCATTCAATACTTTTGTATCAATTATAGTTGCCTTTAAGGGTAAGTTTGGTGATAAAATGGAAGATAAACATCTGGTTAGAGATATCAACTTCATAGAGAAAAAAGAAGATGAAATAGTGGAGGAATTTAGTAAGAGGTTTAACAATATTATTAAAGAATTACTTCAAGATTATAGACCTCGTACCAGGTTCCTTTTTTTTTTGTTATATTGATGCATTTGAGGTTGATACTTCTTATGAGTTGAGGCGAGCTAAGGTTAATGATTATAAGGTTGTCCAGGTTTTAGATGAGGAGATTGAAAAGGATAAGAGAGCATATGGAATGTCCAAAAATCCAGTTTTTGATAGGTTTTCGACAGAATCTAAGGGAAAATAAATTAAATAATTTGATGGAGATCATATGCATAAATTGATGCAAAAACTTGAAAGCATGGAACTTGATCAGCAAAAGTTAATATCTAATCATTCTGAACAAATAATTGTCTTACAGGCTAGGCAGGTCTAAATGGAAGGATCTCAAGCACAAAATTTCCAACCTAGAAATAATAATGCTATGTAGAAGAGAGGCCCATCTAATGAGCAGAGACTGCCAAATCAACTTGAGTCTGAAAATCTTGTGGATGAAGCTCCGCCTTTTTGTAGAGCCTGTAATGCTTACTTGCCATGCTGTCAAAAGAATCATAGATAGTAGAATGGAAGGGTCGATCCATCAAATTATTTTTTTGGTAAGGACTATCACATGCATATAGAATATCATGAAATTCATGTTAATGAATTAGCTCATATGATTAAGGACATGCAACCCAATCATACACAAATGATTCAAAATAGGATAAAAGCCATGGAATCAAGTCATGCACAAGAAATAAATGTCATGGAAAACACGTTAAAGATAATGGAAGTTAATCATTTTAATTAGATGTCCATTATTCAAAACCATATGATTGTAATGGAAGCAAGAGACACCTAGGAAATGACCGTCATTTAGAATAAGTTGGAAAAAATGGAAAGATCACATATACAGAATATCCAACCCAAGTCAGAATTGGAAATAGATCATAGGCCTCCCAGTTTTCTGAAGCAAGCGCCATCCTATTATGAGGAGACCATTTCTTCCATTGAAAAGTGCTTGATTGAAGGTGACCCGGATAAAAGGGAAAACGAGGGGGATCAGGTTAATACATCACCATTGACATAGTATATTTAGAATAAGATTGGTCACACTCCAGGTTCATCAGATATTTTGTATGAACATCTTCAAGATAAGGACAGGAAATCTACAGTGGACTCATTGCTGATATCACGACCCACTAATAAGAAGAGAAAACAGAAGAAAAGAAGAGGTAAGTGGCTAGATGCATCTGATGGTCATGATCAGCTCGATATTCGGATAAGATATAGTCCTACAATATGCAAGATCAGCCATGGCGCATCTGAAAAGCAATCTACAGACTTTCCTGAAAGCATACAAATGCTCAGTATGCACTATATTGAACACATCTAATGCCACAAGGTATCCTTTATATTGTGTCTCTAAACTTACACCTTGTTATTTCAAAATTTCATTTTGTAGTTAGAGTAGATTTACTTTTCATGTTACGTAGAATAATAAATGATATAAAAGCTTCTATTTTTCATGTGGTTAATTTTATATGATGATATTTGGATGGACGCTACTTATGTAATTTTGTGTGTTTCTTGGATACAGATTCTGGATTCTCACATTCCTTTGATGAAACAACGTGTCCCTAAGTAGAGCCAAATGTTGACCACTCTATGTCAACGACCCCATAACAATACACCCCCATTTTTGCAAATGGGATTCATCATGTTCGACATGTTCACGCCATTTAGGTTTCATCATCAATTGATAGTTTTGTAAACGATGTAAACCCTTTCTGCCTGTTTATGATGTAAATGATCTAAGCAAGACCATCATTTATGTAACAACCTAGGTAAGTCTAGTATTTTGGTGACGATTTCTATCCTAGGAGGTTTCTTGTCTCACTAATTCATTTGTGTTTCTCGACACAAGTGATTGGCAGAGTTTTTCCATCCAGCCTCACCGCAAAGCTAGGGTGTATTTTGTCATCAAGATACTAAGTGAGTCCTAGTGTTTTCTATCGAGTCTTTGTAAAGATAGTTTGGGAATAATCCTAGCTAATTGGCTAGATTATTTTATTACAAGCTATTTGGTCTACTAGATACTGTTTTGAGTCATAGAGTTGGGTAAGCTATTTGAGGGTCTATCATGCATGGGTGTTCCCCCTTCATGTATCAAAATGTATTTATCTTATGTAAAGAGGGTTGGAAAAATAACTAAATCCCCTCTAATTCAAGTAATTAAATTGTCTAGCCAAATTAAATTAAAAATCCTAAGCCAGGAATTTATTTAATTTTAAGTCCTAGGTGATTTAAAAATTCTTCAAAGGAAAAATTCGTGGGTCCCTAAAAAATAAATTTTTAAAGGTCCCAGGCCAAGGGAATATAGAGAATTTCGAGAAATTTTGGACCCTTGGGCCTTGGTGTTTAAGTCAAAGTCAATTTTTTGAGGTAATTAACTCAAAAATATTATTTTTGAGTTAATTAAAAAGGAATTAAATGAAAAATTCGAATTTCCTCAAAAAATTATAATTTCGACAGACGAGATTAAAATATTATTAAATCATTTTTGACGGTCGAGATTACTTTGACATGTATCAACTAAACTAGCCGTTGGAGATTTTATCTTATAAATTAGAGGTCTTTGCTAGTCTTTTGGTCATTCGATCTCTTGGTCGTGTACTCGCTCTTGAAGCTCTCTTGTAATATTTTCTAGAATAATACAAAGGAATACTTTGGGGTTTTATTTTGATGGTGGTGTTCCTCTTCAACATTTTATGGTAAACTTGTTCTTAATATTCCGCTGGTGATTATTTTAATGGATTGTTGATTAAGGCTCTTGTAGATTAATATATTGCACATGTATCTTGCATAGGTTACTGGATTTAGGGTAAGAATATTAATTGGATCGAGTTAGCAGTTATCTCTAGCTCTTGAAAATTTTATGTTTTATCTTATCTCTCTATTAATTTAACATTTTAACTTTAAGTATGCAGAACTCTTCCAAATTTAGAATTGGGCGTTTAGGGAAGTCCTCAACTGGACCAGCTGACTCGCAAGGAAATAAGATCTGAAGAACCCTCCAGATCTAATTCCCTTAGATTATCTTAAATTCTTTTTTTAATAGGGTTTTTCTAGAGCTTGTGTCTAAATAAAAAATTTATCTTAACTTTTATTGAATTTAAAGTTAGATATGGCTAGTAAGAGCCTTAGATCTTCATATTTGGGAGCGAATTTAGACTTATTATCCTCAGATTTGACAGATCTGCAAATCTTGTGCATAGATCTGTAAATATATTGTGTAGATCTATAATTTGCATGTGTAGATCTGAAGTTTTTTATCATAATTTTGAATCTTAACATTTGGGTTTTAGGATTTTCTCTATTTTTCACATATTGGGTGTTGGGTTTTTCTCTTTTCACTTGTGCAGGATTAGATCTGAAAAATAAGCTAAGGAAATCTTCATATCTGAGCCATATCTAGACCCTGGAGGGCAAGATCTGGGCTCAATATTTTTTTGGCGGAATAGATCTGAAAAATCAGCCAAGGAGATCTTCAAATTTGACCCAGATCTAGACCCTGGAGGGAAAAATATGAGCTCAATATTTGTTTGCAATAATAGATCTGAAAAATCAACCAAGGAAATCTTCAGATCTGAGCCAGATCTAGACCCTGGAGAGAAATATCTGAGCTCAATATTTGTTTGCAATAATAGATCTGAAAAATCAACCAAGGAAATCTTCAGATCTGAGCCAAATCTAGATCCTTGATGACGTGTAGGCTTTTGAGGCTTTTTTTCGCAGGATTTTGGTTTCAAAAGTTCTAATTTTCAAGTGGCAACATTATCCCAAAATTTCAAGAATTTTCAATGGTGGGATCTTCAAAGCCTTGGCCTAAGGGTTTGATCTCTAAACCCTTATTTTCTGCAAAATGTTTTTTACAAAAAACAAGTCACAAATAATTAGGCCCTAAGAACATATTTTATATGGTCAAAATTGTTTAAAATTTTAAAATCTTCATTTTCAAAATTTTTGGCCATTTGGGCATCTTTAATTTTGCCTAGATCTGACTTTGAAGCTTGCTGGAAATTCCGCATAACTCTGAAAAATTAGATTTGAACAGTTCTGATACATATCCTAAATAAGGTAAAAAAAAAATTGAATTTTCAGTTTTTTGGCAAAACTTACTATTTTTAGAAATTGTGGGCATCATTTTTAGTATTTTCAGTTTGTTGATCTATTATCAATTTACTACTGTTATAAATTTATCAGTTTTGAAAATTACTGAATCAAACTCTCTTAAAGCCTTAAAATTGAAATTTTCAAGCTTTAAGATATTTTTTGCTATTTCTGGAAGTATTTGGCAGCTATTTTTGATAGTTTTATCTTGCTAATATGTCATTGTTTCACTGCTGAAATAAAAATATCAGATCTGAAATTTTTCTTAATCAAGCTCTAAAAATTGTTTTTTCTTCAAGTTCAACAATTTTTACTATTTTTAGTCATTTTGGGCATTTGTGCCAGTATCGTTTGTTTACTGATTTATGGTTTAAATTACTGCTGCAATTTATATTTCAGATCTGAAATCTTGCTAAAGAATATATCCTAAGTTTGACAATAGGAGAAAATTTGATTTTTGGATTTGCATTATTTTAAGAATATCATTTAATCCATAAATTGTTTGACGAAGTGTTTGTTTAGCATTAAAATTTCATGGTGTTTATTGATGATTAATTATTGAGATTCAAATGTTAATTATTTTTTTATGCTTCAGCTGGGTTTGATGATCATTGGCATCTCAGTTTCGGTAATTAATTCTTGTTTTATTTACTTGAATTTGGATATTTATTGAAGAATAATGTTTGGAAAATTCTTTCAAGTAAGTGTGATTGGTATCTAATTATTGTGGATTTGCGATGAATTGTGTATCTTTTAAATTGAGTAATCTTTTGGGGTGGCAACGTGAAGCTGGGTTACACTTTTGTGAGAATCGGGGGCGGAAAACTTTTTTCGGCAATAGTTCGGCCGAACCTTTTATAAAGTTCGGCCGAACTTTCTTAGAAAGTTCGGCCGAACTCGTGATTCCGTTTAGATTGACGACACACGGATGGCGTGGGCAAACTGAATTTTTGCCGGAGATGGGAAAACCGGTAACAAAAGTTCGGCCGAACTTTGAGTTCGACCGAACTTTTACTTTTAAAATAGTTCGGCCGAACTAGTTTTTATAAATAAATCGCCTGCGAAGTTAATTTGTTTACCGGTCTGTTTGTTCGCGCGTTTTTTTTTTGTGTGCTGCTGCTGCTGGTCTGTTTGTTCGCGCGTTTTCGCTCCTCCAGTTCACGCGGTATGGTCTACTGCAAATGGTGTATTTCGTTGCAATTTTGGAGAAAAATTAGTTTTTGGAGCTTGTATTTGAGATTCTGTAGTCGTTTTTTTTTACGATACTGTATCATTTTTCTATTACTAGCATACTTGATTGATTAACAATGCGTGTATTGTATCAAGTTTGGGAATTTCAGGAAAAGGATGGATTTCAAATTTGTGAGTTTTGTTTTTTTTTTTTTTTTGGTTTCTTCCTTCTGCTATCTCTAGTTGTTAATGTTATTTCATTTGGAACATGATTTGTTGTAGGACTTCTGTCAAATTAATGTCCCAGCCGAATTTTTATTTGAATTGATCGTTAGTTAATTAAAATTTGAAATAGATTGGCTTATTTTAATAGCATAGTTGTCAAACGAAATTGAAAATCTTGTTACTTTGATCTCGACGCAAGATATTCTTTAAGCTTGTTTGACCCGTTTTGTTGTTTTTTTTTCCTCGAGAAAAAATCGTAATTTCATTATTGCAGGTGAGTACAAAATTACATAGAGAATCACAAATAAAAGTGATCAAGAAGGCAAACCCGAAAGTTTGTAGGCACCCATAGGGTAACAGTGAAAACATGTAAAATCAAATGTAAAACTTGAACTTGGCAGAAAGTTCATAAAAAACAAGTCTATTGCTGTCAACTTTTTAAACAGTCCTAGAAGATGTCCGATCAAAAACTCCCGAAGTATGTTGATCTATCGATCCCAAGGATCGATACCAAGACCTTCCATGGCACAGCCCAATCAAAAATCGCCTTATGGAGGCTCCAACAGATAAATGCATGAGAAAAACCATTAAGAACCCACCACCCAGGGGATTGTCCCTATATCCAAGTATATCAGAAAAAATTTAATACAAGTCTGTTGCAGCAGCCCGCCGAGCAAGAATAGCCCAACAGAGGTCAGCGAAAACCGCATCCAACTTTGAACATCAGTTTTAAGGAAAAAAAGCACCAGGAGTATGCAGCCTTTAGACATTAACAAAGGCATGCCAACTTGAAAAAAAAACAGAGGCATCTCAATAGAATAAGGATGAATGAAAATATTATGTAGTATCGCCATCCTTATGTTCTCTGATCCTCCAGATACCCACAACCTGCTGAAGCCCCCTCTTGGAAGCCCGATCAGCCTCATCATTATTTTCTCTATATATATGCTGACAGGAGAAATAATCATAAGAAAGAAGGATCTCCTGGATAGAGAGTAACATGTTTTGTAGTTGGTGAACTCTGCACTGCTGTATACCATTGAACATCAGGAGAATCAGGAGAATATTGAGGCTTAGCAGTTCTACTAAATTATTTGAACCCTCCCCAAGCCCAACAGACTCGTTTTGTTGTTTTTTTGAGGAACCTGTGATTATCCCATTCACGAATGGTGATAATGATCTTAGTTTCATTCAATTGCATTGAGTCTTTATGCTTCAGATTGTTTTTTTAGTTGTTTATTGGTTTATATCTAGTTGTTTTTTTAGTTTAAAAATTCCACATAACCGGTGCTACTGCAATAACCGGTGCTGCTGCTGAACACCATTAACCTGTGCTGTTGCAACAGGCTTCATTATTTCAATAATTTCAGAAAACCTAATACAAGAAGTGTTAGTTTTTTTTTTTTTCAAATAGAAAAAACAGTCTTTCTTATTTATTAGAAAAGAAAGTACAATTACATAGATCTTTCACAGTTCAGCTGGACTTGTCTCTACAAAATATGAGAATCAAAACAAAAGTATTACTTTGATCTCGATGCAAGATATTCTTTAAGCTTGTTTGACCCGTTTTGTTGTTTGTTTGAGGAACCTATGATTATCCCATTCACGAATGGTGATAATGATCTTAGTTGCATTCAGTTGCATTGAGTCTTTATGCTTCAGATTGTTTTTTTAGTTATTTATTGGTTTATTTCTAGTTGTTTTTTCAGTTTAAAAATTCCACATAACCGGTGCTGCTGCAATAACCGGTGCCGCTGTTGAACACCATTAACCGGTGCTACTGCAATAGACTTCATTATTTCAATAATTTCAAAAAACCTAATACAAGAAGTGTTAGTTTTTTTTTTCAAATAGTTCAAAAACAGTCTTTCTTATTTATTAGAAAAGAAAGAACAATTACGTAGATCTTTCACAGTTCAGCTGGACTTGTCTCTACAAAATATGAGAATAAAAAAAAAAAAATTACAATATATGTCTTGTATATGCAACTGCTATCATTCACTAATTCTTCAATTTGGTCAAAATCTTGAAAGAAAGAAAAAAAAAAACCAAAATGGGACATAGTACATTTTAAAATATCAAATTAGATGTATAAACTAAAAAGTAAGAATAATGCCATAATTAGTCATGGATTCATATTTGTATTTAGAATAATGAATAACCTTAAGTGATAATGAAACTTCTATTTTCTAAAGTATTTAGCATAACCTAATACAAAATGGTAGGTTATTACTTACAAACCTACTTTGAACTTCCAAAGTGTTAGGTTATTTCTTACAAAGTGGACTTGAACTCCCAAAGTGTTAGGTTATTGCTTACAAACTGGACTTGAACGCCCAAAATAAAACACATGTCTAAATGTATCTAAAAGTTATATGTATTTTTTTTAGGTTGGAGAAGTGTAGATGTTTATCAATACAAAATTTTGTTATTTAATAGTCAAGTTTTATAGTTATTATAATGAAATAGTTTCTCACAACAAATTTGATAAAATAAGTGAAATCTATATAATGAAGATTAATTTGTATTTAAGTTTTAGATATTTTACTAACTAAATTTATATTTAAATGAATAAAACAATCAAATGTAAGAAATAGAAAACATAATGAAACACAATGTAAGAAATAGAGAACATAATGAAACACACACATACATATCTAGACAATCAACACAATTATTTTCCTAGGAAATCCTTATGGGAGACAAGCAACCCTAAAAAGTAATGTTGCTCTACTCCTTTTTCCCTAGGAAATCCTTATGGGAGAAAAACAACACTAAAATGTAAACATGCTCTACTCTCTCTTTTCTGGTATGGAAAATATGTAAGTACAAAGAAAGAGGTAATCTCTCTAGAGTTAGATAAGACTTTTGGCATGTAAGGTTGCTTTAAAAACTTAACTTCATACATTTTTCTCTCTAACTTCACACTCCTATTTATATTTTCAACTATGGAACAAAATACAATAACACAAAATGAAACTCTTATTCCTCCTAGTCGCCAAGTATTTAACATAGCGTGATAGCCAACTAGGTGTAAGATTTGACTCCATCAACCATTAACGAGGTTTGTGATTTTAGACCTTTTAGAGTCTTGTTAAAATTCCACATGTAACTAGCTTGCTATGCATGAGTAATGGGGCTAAAATTACATTCTCTCGTACCATGGTGGTCAACATGATAGGTCAACTTACTAAAGGCATAAATTTTGAATGAACTTCATTTGATGTTTTTCTTGCACCATTGGATATGTCTTTAAAAGTGTAGAACAATGGTCAAGGTTTCGATACAAGGGATACTCGTTTGACCCCAAGAAATGTCATTTAATACCTCAAAATGACTCCAAAAGGTTTTAGACCCCAATTCTCCACCCACCATTAAAATGACCCTACAAGTTGATTCTTTCAGTTTTTTCACTCTATAAGCATCAAAATATATGACAAATAATATAATTATCCAATATAGATCATTATTTAACAATTTGTTAAAATTATGAGTAAGAAATATGTACATCATGGAATTTAAGTAGCGTTAATTCATTGAACACCCTTGTACATTCCTTGTTGATACTTTGAAAGTAATACGTTTTGAAAAATAATTTGTTTACGGATTCTATTTTCCACATTCTCTCAACCATATCAAAAACCTTCTTATAATATTTGAAACCATCTATACAACTTTTCATTTGTTTCAATAGGAATTAACATATTGAAATATTAATTGTATTTATGTCTTGTGTGCTAAGGAAGGGAGGTCGTGAACCTTATGGGAAGAGATAGTATTTGTTAAGTTAGGAGGGATACTTTTTATGAGATAAAATTAATTTAAAATGCTTCTTAAGATTATGTAACTTTCGAACCATAATTACAAATTTATTTATTTTTTTACTGATCATTTAGTTCCTAAAAGTTGAAGAATCTATGTTGGTAAATAATTAATTAGGTCTATTTAAATCATTTACCACTTTTGGGTTTTTCGTTTTCGTGGTTTCATTCATAATTTCACTTTTTTGCATTTTCAATTTCAATTTTTCACACCACATGTGCACAATCAAAGGACCTAAGGTCTTTCCCATACCAAAGTATGTTCTTAAACATGTTTTCTTGGTGATATGGGTGATTTAGAAATGATTGGGAGAGCGAAATTACTCATTTAATACACAATATGTTTGGTTCATGCCACTAAGACAAGAATTTTAAATTCAACTAACTTTTAATATAACCAACTAAATCCTGCAATAAAAGAATAAAACAATTTATGTTAGGGTTGTGGATTTAGGCATTGAAACAACACACCATGATATTTCAAATTTAAAAATAATGGTTTGAGTCCTAGGTAGCTTAGAATCCTATCTAGCGGTTTGTTTTTAAAATAAGGATGCACTCCCATTTTATTCTCATGATTAGGTTGTAATCATGAGGCTCTCGCTCAAGAGTGGACCTTCCCAAACTCTTGTGACGTCTTGTCACAAACAAAACCATCAAACTAAAAAACACATCATGCAAGAAACATAGCTCGCTGACATATCATTTTTCTCCTTCAAAGAAAAAAAATTCACATCATGTGAATATCTCCATGTACTCTTACATATTGGTGTACAAAACCATCAACCAAACACAAGTCGAAAAAACATGCCTCTTCAAACAACTGACTCTCAAGTCAAATAATAGCATGTAAAAATTTCCCTATTTATTGCATCTAAGTGTGTCAACATAATTGTACTTTCAACATCTTTCTTAATGCAACATGAACCATACTTTGAATTTTCAAAGAAATTCATGAAACATCAAAATACATGCAAGGCCTTAATTGGATAAGAAATCTAACCATCCCTTACCAAACCATTTCAATGGCGCTTCTTTCAGCTGCACTTCATCATCATGCGAATCATCCTGACCCTCATCGATTATGGAATCCTCTTTTCCATTCTTGTCAATATCTATTTCCATCTTCTTCAAATGTCGTGGATGACTTGTTGGATACAAAGTCCAACACTTGTCTACAAGGTGACCTTTCTTATGGCAATGAGTGAAAAACAATTGCATCTTATTTTCAACATCATTTTCCTTTGACTTTTTTCCTCATTTATTTAGAAAGTTTCATGTGCATGGATATATTTTTCCAACATCTATAAACATTATGATTATTCAAACCACAAAAGGAACATGCAAACTTTTCCAAATCTTATGTGAATATTTACCATGTTTATCATAATCAAAAGCAATTTGATTAAAGGCAGATTTATACCTTGAACATTCACCTTTGTCGCCTTCTTGAGGAGGTGAATTTGATGAGGTAGTGGCGCTCCTCGGAATACTAGCAATGAATTCAATGACTTTAGAGCTTTCAACATCCTCTTCTTTTACATTCTCATTAGCTGCATGATTATTAACATCTTCTTGCAAAGTGGGTGTCAAACTTTTCCATTCATCGTAAACACAAACTTCACAACCTTGAGGTAACGAACACGAAATTAAATTCCTTCTTGGAACAACTTCATGTGCCTCCTTGGCTTTGGAGCATTCTCCATCATGTTTTCCATAACCAAGACCCAAATAATTAGGCCTTTCCTCAACAACATTTGGCTCAACTAGATGCCTTATACATGTTTGCCTTTAACCCTTTACTTTCATAGCCCATTTTCATAAAAAAATTGGACCTTATTCCTCTAGTGTGTCTCTCAAAAGCACGTACACATTCACTTTGAGAGGAAATTGAAGACAAACTTGAATTGCATACGTCTTTTTAATTCACATACTTGGCTAAGGCTTCCTTTGCATCATAGAGTTGAATCTCCATGTCATGCATCCTTGCTTGGTTTTCATTTGCAATATGGAGTTGAGTCTCCATCTCATGCATATTTTCAATAATTTCTTGCTTCTTGTTCTTGGAAATCAACTTCTCTTGAAGGATAATGTTCTCCCTATTATCTTCATACATCTCTTGCACCATATCATTCATGATGTAGAGCTTCTGCAACAACTCTTTATCAAATATTTTTGTTAAGGAACACTGATTAAAAGAGATACTCGATGAAGCTTCCATCACACTTGTAATGCATAAAAATCTTCTTTGTCGTGATTTTAGAACTGAGCTCTCAATATTGACTTTATCTTCACACACATAAACTTGCACACAACTAAACTCTCCTTGCATAATACAAAAACCAACAGCTAATTATTCTAGCTAACCTTGACTAAAATGAGCTAAATTGTACTTTGATACCAACTTGATTTTAATATGGACAAACTAGTTTTTTTGTGCTATCTCCCTCATCAGTTAAATAAAAATGTGTTTAGGATCGTCTAAAGTTAGCCAATTGGGAAGGGGTTTATGTGTCAAGCTTTAAGTGTATTTTGTGATAAATTTATGAGTTAATTAGCTTTTAAAAACTCATGTGTACAACAAATAAAATGCAAAAATTTTATTTTGGAAATTTTTTTCCCTCAATCTAGATTATGATCATTGGAAATGTAAGAGGAAGAAAGAGGGAATTCACTTTTCAAATTCTAGACCTTGTCTAAACCAAAATAAACTAGAGGTTCAATTTTCAAATACATTCACTTATTTAGAAAATTTCTAGCTACCAAAAGTCCATATGCCAATCTACCTCCCAAGAAATCCATTTATTACACCACTGGTTAGTTTTTTGTCTTCCTATATTCTTTATCAACCTCTTCGACTGATTCTTGAAATGTGGATACTTAAATCCTTCCTAAAAATTTGAGCTCTAAAACGATAAGACATACAAGGTCATTTAAAGTCATTCCTATACCCAATTATAAAAACCAAGTAAATATTTCTACATATTGATTTCTGTCCCATAAACTGTACAATATAGGTCAATTTTTTCCTTTAACTTATTTAAATATTGTTAGCGCACAATTGTTCAATGGTCTGATGAAATTTCATTGATAAAGGCATGATTATGCCAATCCATGTTGCATATTTCCATTAGCAATGTTTACTTACATGTAAAACAATGTTGTCTCTGCTTTTATGTTATTTTGAGTTTGCTTTTAGTGCTGAAATTGGAATATATGATATTAATTTATGACTTGCAATTATGCTGCTAAGATACTATTCTTTTTCTCTACTATATTGTTATTTCTAGTCCTCTGGGTGCTTTCTTCATATTTTTTTTTTTTTTTACTAATTGAAGGGATTTTTAATTCTATATTTTACCATATTGCTTGCTGGTTCCATGTAGACTTAATTGACATATAATAGGTGGTTTTTGTTTTTGGGATGTTTGTAAAGTTTTTGGCACATCATATTGAATTTCTATAATGTGTAGCTCCCTAACATTCAGATAGAACCTTCATTGAAAAATGTGAGGGGGGTTTCATAGATTTCCAAACAATTCACTAACTATCATGATGAAACCTGCAATTAAAGGGGTACCTTATTTGTCATTAGGAATGGACCACAACCATTATTGTTTCCCTAAAAAATTGTGATAATGTAAATTCAAACATCATTAACATGATAAAAATATTTGGTTGGCTTCTTATTCTTTGAAATAATGAGGAAAATTGTTAACAACTTATCAATCTAGGGTAGTGGTGGAGGACTACATGGACTAGCTATGGTGACTCTCGCCTTTAGCAATCAACAAAATTAGATTCATGACTTGGCATTCTACTAGAATTTTGTGATTCCATAGAGAAAGCAGCTCGGGAGTATGAGAACCAATAAATTGTTTCCTGCTCATAGTGCAAAGAGATCCCCTAAATATTCTTGCAAGTGGCATAGATATTGCACATCCTACTAACTTTTGCATTTGAAAAAAAAATTGCATCTAAATATTGAAGTCTTGCATATGTAGTTTATTTGTTTTCCGAAATAAAAATTTGACCATCTTAGCCATTATTAAAATATAAACAAGAATTATTTCTTCTCTTACACACTTGAGAAATAGAATTCCAGCTCTAATAATCTATTGAGGTCTATGGAAGTTAATGGCCTAGGACACTTTGTAACCTAAGAGAGAAACCTGTTAGGAAATGGGTGAAGTTGGTATTACACACCCAATTGGATAACCTCGAGGAGAAAACATTTCTCCTACTTTATTTGTTGGCATAACCTAGTAAGTGTTATTCACTAGCATGTATTTTGTAAAGGCCTTGACCTAGTTCCAATTCAACTCCATCCACTAGGTTATAGAGGATTCCAAGCCTAATTTCATGAAAAGTAAGTTGGGGATGATCACATTGACCTGCTTGATGACATTTCTATGAAGATTAACTACCTTGAACTATTTTTCTGCATAGGGAATGAGACACATTCCCATGTCTGAGCATGAAAACGTTCTTTGATATTGTTAATGCCTCTAGTGTTTACTTCTACAAGTTCTATAGGCAGAGTCTGTAAAGGGCCAGGTAGCCTTTGGATCTCATCTTTTATGAAAGGTGACATATCTAGTAAATGCCCCTACAATTAATCTCTGGAATGGATCTAAATAGAAGTTCTTCATTTTAATATCCATAAAACACAACAACTTTAAGGTAAACTATGTACATGTGTCATTTCTCCCACAAACTAAAGGCTTCCTGTAATATCCATAAAACACTTGCCACTTTAAGGTAAACATGTGTCATTTCTCCCACAAACTAAAGGCTTCCTCCCATTAATTTTAGATGTGAACTCTACCATAAACTTTTTAAGTCAAACTTTAAGATAAACAATGCACATGTCATTTACCTCATGATCTTGTGTCATTTCTCTCATGCATTTGCAATAAATGTCGATTTAATATATATATTTTTATTGAATTTGTTTTTTTTTTTCAGGGATAAGAAAACCATTAAATATGGTTGAAAAATGGAAATTATGCATAGAAGTTTCTTGTTATCAAAATCTAGGGAAAGCAGTGATTACATATGTGCTTTCCAATATTGTGACTAGCAAATTCGTCCAAAGGAAAATGAATATACCGGGAAGAACAACAAACAACGAGGCATATTATATTGGATTGATAGAAGGCTTGGGAACAACGATGAAGTATGGATCAAATGGAATTGTAGTTTTCACCAATTCTGAACTTGTGTGCAACCAGATGAATGGCGTGTGCCAAGTTAAAAAGGAACAATTAATTGCATTCTAGAACATATATATCCAATACAAGTAACATTTTTCATCAATGCACATTGAACATATCCGACCATTGGACAAACAAATTTTGTACTAGATTTTCAATCAGGAATAGAGATGTGGGTCAAATCCCACCAAAAGTCAGAGAAGTGCTCTGAGTCTCTTGTCTGAAAGGAATCTTCGTACAAAACTATACTGTGAATGGTTTATTTACGTTGTGGATACTTTTTACTATAAAATCCAACTAGTTTTTCATCAATGCACATAGAAAAACTACTTGGAACAATTAATTGCATTCTAGAACATATCTATCCAATACAAGTAACATTTTTCATCAATGCACATTGAACATATCCGACCATTGGACAGACAAATTTTGTACTAGATTTTCAATCAGGAATAGAGATGTGGGTCAAATCCCACCAAAAGTCGGAGAAGTGCTCCGAGTCTCTTGTCTGAAAAGGAATCTTCATACAAAACTATAACGCGGATGATTTATTACAGTGTGGATACTTTTTACCAGAAAATCCAACTAGTTTTTCATCAATGCACATAGAAAAACTAGTTCCAGTTAATTGCATTCTAGAACATATATATTGAGTACGTGAATAATTTTTCATCAATGCACATAGTAAAACTACTTGAACAATTAATTGCATTCTAGAACATATATATATATATATATATATCCAATACATGTAACATTTTTCATCAATGCACATGTATAGAAAAGCTACTTTCAGTTGATACTAGAGCACGTGCATGTACCAAAACAATTTGTACATGTGCAAACACTTGCACAAATAACATAAGTAGCTCAATTTTTAGTTGAGTACTGGAAGTTCTAAAACATATTTAATCCAAAGAGAATAAATTTTTGGAAAATATAATCAAAAAAATTCTAATGGAATTCCATCTTCAATAATCCATTCATGATTGGATTTTGACATTTTCCATCTCTTAATTTTCGATGTTTTCTTTGATTGAACTTCTATCAACTTTATGCGTGCTGCACACACCAAGTGACTATATTGACAACTTATGGAATCAGGTTCATAGTCTTCAAAGTAAACAAAGTCTCCACTTTGATGAGTTTGTCTGAAAAAATAACCTTTCAGTATAATAGACCCTCTGTCATATTGAAATCCATGATCATTATAGTTTTGTAATAATTTCATTTTTCGTTCAATGCAACGCATCAAATAATACCTCACATTTTCATCATTGTCAATAGGTGCAATTAAAGCAAAAACATCTCCAACACAATAAAACAAACTTAAAACAAAATTATACATATTTAAATTTATTTCTAGATCTTTAAATCATTAGAAAATAATTCAAATGTTACCTTCTCTAACAAGATCAGAAACTCAATCACCATCGAATGATATTGTAGTTTCCTCTGATTGCATTTCTTCAAACATTGCAACAGACATTTTTCCCTTTGTATTTAGCTCTGTATGTTTCCAATCATTCACATACATTTTGTTTTCACAAACGTCATTGGATTTTTTGTTGTCTATGCAAACATCACAAAAACAAGAATATTTTATTTTATCCAATGCAAACACATTTTTGGACGACTTTGTTTGAATTGAATGCAATTTTCGAGTCCCTTTTATTGTTTCAATGTCACTTCCAATTGATCTATCTACGTCTTCAATCCCAATATGCCAGAAAAACCTTTATATGGAAAATTAAAAGAAGAATTTGTAAATATCAATATCAAAATACAATCAAAGATAATCATTGCACGATAAATGTACAATGTTTAAAATTAGATTTCCAATATAAATTAAATTGAATGTACCTTCGCACTTCCCTTGATGGGTTAGTCTCATGGTTTAGAGCAGCGATGCACCATTGAACAACTTCTTTAGCATTCACAAGTCGGCTTGCAGAGTGGCTCATTTGATATCTTCGAAGTGCTCGTTTTATGCATGCTTCTGCACCGTCATGTTCTCCGTTTCCATGGCCAGTCTCAAAGAAATTCCAACAATGTTTAATGCAGGTTTTCTTATGAAGACAACAAAACCAAAAGAATGATTGTGCAGATTTGAATTAACCTGCACATCCGTCTGACCATATCCAATGTTCATTGAATGTTATTCCACTATTTTTCAAGGAATCATAAATTTTTCCAAAACAATGTTGTACAAAACATGTATCATGTGTACGATCGTCACTGATATAAAAGTGATATTCTTTAATGATATGTCGATTTTCACTTGTGCTTTCTATATGATCTAAATTTTGGTCAGCATGTCTATATAGAATATGGACGAGCATGGAGACTTGGTCAGAATGATAGTATTCACTCTGAATTTCTTTTTGTGGAACAAATGTGTATTTTTATGCAAAATCAATCACTGACAAAATGGTCCCTGGTGGAAAAAATTCACGAGATTTTTTGAATTGCAAGTCTTGCCATCGAGCTCTATGGGAATGCTTTGTGTATTTGTAAATTTCTGCCTCAAACTTTCTCAAAAAGTCTATCAGAAAAATTTCGTCTTCTAGTAATTCAATTCTTTTAATACTATTTGAAACTTGAATCGATGTATCAATATATTCATATCTCTTCCATTTCACTTTCATGTTGGACAATGATTGATCATTTATATCAATACGATATTTGTTTTGAAATTTAGTCAAATTTCCACAATCATCGCATTTTTTACCACCAACACATTTCTTTTTGTAAAATAGTTCATCGTTTTCTCTTTCAAATAGAATTTGAGATATGAAATCACGGATAGTGGAAGGAGGAGGTGAATCCTTCCATAATATTCTACCGAAATCAAGGAATGTGTCATAATATAACTCAAATTCCACATGATAACGACAACAACAAGTGTCGCGTACGGTGATAGGTTTTACATACCATGGTTTTTGTTGAACAAAAGCACTGAGTGAAACATGAATTTGACGATTCTCTTCTTTGAACTTGTTGAATGACTCTATCTGAGTGGTTTCCAAGAAATATTTTTCATGTTCTTCATACTGATTTTGTGCTATTCTTCTTCGCATCACATGCCTTGCAGTTGGCGAAACACGCGAATTGTTCTTCCAATATTCATATATTATTTTTTTAACATTTTCTCCAAGTCTATCTTTGTATGGTTGCCTACAAATAGCTCTCCAACAAGCGATTTCATCATTTACATCTATTTGCAGCCGAAATTTCCGATGTTTGTGCAAAGTTTTTTGTGAGGTTCCCAGTGCTCGTGCCATAGATGTTACCAAACGATTCTCTTTAGTACTTGATGAAACCATTGCCACCTGTATTCCTCTACGTATAATTGAAACATATTTCTCTCTAGATCTCTTAATTGACTTTATAGCACTAGTCATATTTTTTATCACATCTTCCTTCATTTTTTTATCTTTGGTTGATTTTTGAATACCCAGTAGTTTCGTAGCTTCTTTTAATTTCCTTAATGATGGGAGACCTTTCAACATTTGAGCCTGAACTATCACCCACTCATTTAAGAAATAATTTTCAAAAATGCAGTTAACACGATATCGTATAGCATGGTTAGGTTTTTTATCTCCATATGTGTGAGTTTCAACATTTTCTAACATCTCATTATCGATAGTGATTTCATCTGTACATATTCGAAAAAATAGTACATATTCAATAAATAACAAAATTAATAAATATATCTATAATTTCAATAATATGTGCATGTGTTTAATATAAAATTATATATATATATGTACATACCCAGATTCAATTTTTATTTGGATTTTCTAACATTTTCACCATCTTCAATCATTGGTTCAATATTCTTTCACTTTCTTTCAAATTTTGTATCTCATCATCAATGTTTTGAGGAATATCTCTCTATGTTTACATTGCAAAATATTTTTCAAATTAGTTCATCAAATAAAAATTAAGTTTCTTACATTTCATACCAGGGAAAATTTTAAATATATCAATAGCACTGCAATATTTACATTTACACACCGCTTTCAATTTCCTCGCTTGAGGTTGATTTTGTCTTCTGTTACCAGAGAGGGATGACTTCCTTTGCTAGATTGTTCCGTTCTCTATGTTCTCAGTGGCATTCGATCATATTTTCTCACACAAGTCCTTCGATTTCCCATGATAATAGGGTTTGAAGTTCAAAAAATTTCCTTCAAAAAATTAGACAATAACTCAAAAAAATCACAAAATATTTAATTTAAAAAAACTTCATTTTAAATTTTTTGTAAAAAATACATACTCCAATCCAAAACACTTACTTTAAAAAATTCGAGAAAAAAATGTCTTATAAAAATGAAATGAAGCTCAAAAGATTTACTTCAACTCAAAACACTTACTCTAAAAAAATGTCACTTCAAAAAATGCCTCCAACTTAAAAAAAAAAATGTCACTTTAAAAAATACTTCCAGAAAATGTCTTTTCGAAATTAAGCCCAATTCCATACTTAAAAAAAATAATGAAGCACAAAAAACATCCAAAAAAATGTATCACATACCTCCAAGAAATGTCTTTTGAATGTATGTCCAAGAAAATTCCTTAAGTCCAATTTTTTTTTTTGCAAAATCAGGCCGCCTCCAAGAGATGTCCTCCAAGAAAATTCTTTAAACCCAAAACATTTTTTTGCAAAATCAGTCTGTTTCCAAAAAATGCTCTTAAATCCAAACCTCCAAGAAAAGTCTTTAAACCCAAACCAAGAACTTTGTAAAATCATATGAATAAAAGTACTTTGTTGTAATTTCCTTAGCAGGATAGTTGACTTCATAAGGCATTGGTATAAGTCTTTCAAATTCAATCAAATCCTTTAATCTTGCTAGATCTTTCACAAGTATTTGGTCATTTAATTGTGTCTCCCGAACTAGTTGGTAACCAGTTCTCTTTCATTCAATTTCAATAGGGTCTAACCCACTTAGTCTGCTATAAGGAGACAACTTAAATAGAGAGATTGGGGATTAGGGTGACAACCCGAAATCTGAGCCGTTGTCGTGGTGCCTAGACATTCTATGCGACAACACCTCCAAAGAAGCATATATATATATATATATATATATATATATATATATATATATGCAACGCTTTTATATATAGTCTCAAGATCATTATTATTTTAATACAAGGAGCGTTATATGTATGTTTTGAATGCAACCTTCATACATCATTTTAAACACACCTTTGAATTGTTTCTCAACACACCTTTGAACTATTTTTCAAAACCTTCTTTGAACACTTAAAAAAAAAAATTATGAGACGTCTAATGAGAAGTAAATGAATTAACATTTACATGTGAATTAATTTAAAAAATAAATACTTAGATATTTATCATTCATGAGAGTGAGAAGCTTTTGTCACATGAATTTTAGGATTTTAACATTAATTCCCATTCTCCCTTTAGTTCCTTGGATTTTATGTATAAGAACTTGTTCTTTGAAGTGGGAAATTGAAACTTAAAATATGCAATGGTCACATGATTTCATTTTAAACGTAATATGGGTTTGGAGAGCATGTGCTCGAGGAATAATGAACATTATTTTAATTTTTATACCTCTCACGAAACTTGGAAAATATGTGGAACTATCCCCATGAAAACTTATAGATGACAAAAAATGCTTCTCTTGAGATCATTAACTTGAAATCAAGATTACCTACACTAATTATTTGATTCACAATGCAATATTTTGCAGACTTCACTGATAAAATTAGATGCAGCTATATATGGTAAAGCTTTGAGTTTTAGTGCAATTAAAACATGCTTCTACCCAAAACTAGTAACCATATGCATATAATTTTGTTTGTTCAAGACAATGCATATGGACTTTGTAAGATAAACATACATGCTCTTCAAATAGCCAATCTAGTCCATTAATAAGTTGCAGTAATTATCTCCAAAAGAAACTCGAGAAGAAACTTCCAAACGATTTGCAAACATAAGAAATAAAGGTGTTTCTAATGTATTCTCTTGAAAGAAGTTTAATGTTAAGTGTGAATTCTTTGAAGTGTCAAGCTTAATGCTAGAATAGTCATTTTCCTTAAATCATCTAAATCAACTTAAATATTTAAGTAGCATGGATAAGTGATGCACTTTTTAACATGATAATGTAACCGATATGATTGGAAATTCCATGAAATTTTGATGAAGATTAGAGTTTTGGAGATGAAAATTCAAAGATGAGGATCAAGTCAAAACATGGCTTGGATTTTCATTCATAGTCATGATAGTCTATAGTTTTAAAGATGCATGAGTAAAACAACAAAATGAGAACCAAGGTGAAGTAAGGATCTCATCTCACCTATGCAATATAAATTCATGCTTTGTGAATTGAAATACAAGTCATGGTAATAAGTAGCTTAAGATAAAGTGAATGAAGCAACGCCTTGAAAAAACATAATGCATTGAAAATATCACAAACCAAGATAAAACAATGATGGGAATCAACAACCATAACTTTCAAAAATAAATAAATCATCTGAGGGCTTGACCAATTCAAAACATAAGCACATGTATTAAACCTTGAAAAGTATAGGGCGGCCAAAAAATTTAGGCATTTAGGCTAAACAAAAATTGGGGGTTGTTGTAGCGACTCCAACAAATGGCGAACCACTAGAAAAATCAAACATCATTGCCTTAGTCCCTTCAATATATTGAATATTAACACTAATGAAAGGAAGCATTGAATTAAATACCATGGGTACGACCACTTTAGTTAAATGACCATTAATAAATATTCCATTCATTTGTCTCCATATCTAGGTCTTGTTACTCTTTAAAAACCACATCAAGAGCTCACCCGTGTCAGTATTTGACAATAGATGCAAATAACATGACATAGGGATTATTATATTCAAAATTTTATAGTGATTTTATAGTGTTCCTTAGCTAGAAGAATTCCTGTTCAGTACCCTAATGGAGTCACTCAAGAAATCACAAGAATTACTTCACTCCTAGTAGGCCTTTTTAGTTCCTCCACAAAGTTTCTTGCATCACCTCTCTGTGTAGGAATTATTTCTCATCTCCCTTTATTTTATTAGTTTTCTTTTGGATGCACTTTGGCATAATTTATTAAGGCGTTCATTGGGCGAGGGAATAAAATGGATCCTGACTTATTTTGCGAGAAAGAGAGGTTGTTTCTTGTTTGAAATAAGCTAAAATATTTTTTGACTCAAGATTTCCCTCATGCCATAATTCTACATAACATCACCAACTTACAACTAGAAAATAAAAACACAATGAAATATCATGACCATACCCAAAAAAAAAAAAAAAAACTTTAAGTTATTGATATAGGCCATAAAAATTTATTAGATTTCCCCATGTGTATCAAATCTTAGTTTCCTTGTTAATAAATTAGATTTAGGTAAATGATATAAGGAACAAGGTTTCAATACTAGGGCCGAGAAGTAGCTACCTCTTGGAGTGACCACCACATCAACACACAATATTGAGTGATATTTCAACATTAAGAACAAGGCAAGTAAAGTAGATAATGGAATCTCTTCAAAGTTCATGAATCATTATGTACAAACTTGAAAATAAATAAATGCAAAAAACAATGCCTAATTAAGAATGCACAATTAAAATAAATGAATGTGGGATGAAATGAGCTTATAAATGAAAAGGGGAGAAGGCTAAATGCAATGCAAGTGGATGAGAATATTGAATGGAAAATAATGAATAATGCAAGAAAACTAGAAATTCCATGAAATAAAGGTAAATTTGGAAGCATAATGCAATAAAACAATCAAGAACTACATGAAATGAAAAATCTATATAATGAATAAAACTATATGAGAATTAAGAATGTCATGCAATGTAATGAAATGAAATTAGATACAGGGACATTATGCTTAATGAAATAAAGGAAAATCAAAGGGGAAAAGAATGAAACGTCTATGCAATGAAGTACAATGTAAGGAAGTAAGCTAAATGCAACTAATAGGATCATGCCATGTTTATGCAAAGAAAATGCAATGTAGGAAGATGAATGCATAATGTAAAGAAATTAATTATGTCATAAAGTAAAAAACATTATATACAATGAATCACAAAAAAGGAAATGCAAGAAAGCATTGCAAATGCGATAGAAACTAACCTAAATGAAAACTAAAAGAGTCCTAAAATGAAATATGAATAATTGCTAATAGAGTGAAGAGTAATGCAGGAGACTTGTCTTGAATGAAAAATAGGTAATGTGGAAAATAAACTAAATGCAAATACTAACTAGAGATATATACAATACAATGAAAAATAATGTATAAAAATGAAATTAAATGCATAGTATGAGGAATGTAATACTATGCGATGCAAGAAAAAAACTAAATGTAATGAAGAAAACAATCCAATGCTTATGCAAAGAATTTGTAAATGCAGTGAAATGCAAAGAAATTCAATGAAATGATATTGAATGAAAAATAAATGCATAATTACATGTGTATGCATAATGAATACATAATTCAAAATGAATGAAGAATTTCAAGTGCATCCATAATGAACACATAATTCAAAATGAAGGCATAATTTCATGTGCATGCATAATGCAATATGCATGCATGATGTATGTGAAAAAATGCATGTGAATGTAAAATATGAGACACACACACACAGAGAATAAAAGAAAACATAATGCAGTGAATCATGACTAAATGAAAATGAAATTATGTGATGCAAGGTGCCAACGAATACATGCAATGAAAGGCAAAAGAATCATGTAATGAAACTAAGTACATGCATAATCAATGTATCTATGTACACAAGAAGCAACCATGCAAAACCTAAGTCCGAATATAATTGAAAAGAAGGTTGGAATTATGTGAAATAAAACTTCCAATGAAGCCACAAGAGATTATCCCAACCCGCGAACATAAAGGTATCAATAGTTAGTACACTCATGAAACAATGTGAAAAAATAAATATATTTACCTAAATAGCTTGCACATGATAAATAAGGTCACACCTATAGGAAAAAGCATTAACCATAGAATAATGTTCTAACCAGGATGCAACTATATCTTGATAAACAAAATGATAGACCGTGAACACCTTGAAAATATCTCATAGATGAGAAATCATTTACATTTTCATTCATAGAAAGCACGCAATAAAATTAAAACTTCTTATTATTAGAAGAGATTCTTAGATAACACTCCTCCAACCAATCAATGGTTCTATCATAAAATTCAAAATGATCAAGATGAAAAGTCTTCAAAATATTCAAAGATGAGCATCCATTATGAAAGTGTACTAGGAGAAGAATATTGTGAAGGAACTCTAATACGATCTTTTCATGGATCTATTCAAGATCGCGAGGACCTGACATAACCATCGATGGAAGTTGAATTGCCTCAACCTCTTGAAAAATCTTTAAAATTTCAAATGGTGAATCATCGAATTTTGGTGGCTTAGAAAGATCAATAGGTGAATATTAACAACTACCATTACATGTATCAATGAATACATTTTCAATGGGATGGTAGCTATTAAAGCCACTAATTTGATCATATTTGATATTTAACACATGAGAATTTTCATGGATTAAGGTGATGAATTAATCAAATGACTTTCTTGAATTTTCAGAGATGTAGAATCTTCCTCTTCACCTGTTAAAGATTGCATATTAGAAGGAACATAATGAATGGATTCATTCAATTCATCTTCTAATAATGAAAAAACACTATCATATACCTAATTTCACTCAAGACCATCAGAATAAAGATGTAAAGGATTAGAGAAATCACTAGTGTAGCATACTCATCAAACAAATTAGGGAACAATGAATAGTGTGTTAAGGATGAAGGCAATTGGAAAGATTCACATGAAGAAACATTTGTTCCCACAAAATCTAATTCAAAACTATAATTCTGCACATTATCATCAACCTGAGAAAACAAGGGATAAACACACATGTTATAATATATAGGGTCATTTAAACATCTACCGTCACCTAAGATAATGCCTTTATCATGGTAGGGAGGCGAGGGTAAGGGAATATCATGGGAAGATGCAAGTAAACTAAATCAACATGATAATCAAAGGATGGTATACCAATGCGATTTTTAGTTTGAGCTTGCTCCTCTTCAACAAGGTTTAGAACATCTTTTGAAGCAATACAACTCTTCTCTTTTTCAACAAAGTTTCCTCATTACCTGATTTGTCAATAGTACAAATATGCATGCTAGTATAATAATCTATTTCATTTGATAATGAAGACGAAGGAGGATAAGGAAAATCAAAGGGAACCATTTCCTCCACTGAAACCCAGAACAAAAATTGGCATAATGAAATTAGGGAGCAGATTACTAGAATCCTCTGATGTTTAGCTATCAATGTTTAATTTAGATCTATATTAGCTCTTGGAAAATACAACTAGACATGGAAATTATCTGATTAAATGATACCAATCCTAATCTTTCTTAGGAATTTTATATAATATTTTGATAAATATTTTGAAAAAATCATCCATTGATTCATTTGGTCCCATTATGAGTTCATCAATTTCCTTAAATAAATTCTTAGAACTAGAATATTTAAAAGTAGTCTACATAAACTCATCAATTAACTGTTCAAAAGAATGAATATAAGCATACGACAAGGTCTTACACCATGACTTGACACGACCTTGAATGGTGAAAGTGAAAAGTTGGCGTAGAGCACTATCATGACACACATTGTTAGGGATATAAATATCAAAATAGTTGAAGGACATCTTCAAATTTAGAGAGTTCCCCTTCACCATCAAACTTACTCCTTGACAAGAGATTGAATAACTTCCTAGGTACTGAAATATTCACCTTTTTATAAAACAACTCAGAATAAGGATATGGGAATGAATAGTTTAGAAATCATAATTAAAAAAAAACTCCACAGGGTTAGCATGTCATCTTCCATCCTTCTAGTGCCAATTTTTTTAATGGGCTAGAATGTTCTGCCAATAGTATGAGGTATCCCCAGTGTGAAGTTCCACTTACACCTCACAGCATTTCGGATAGGAGCCCCATATATTTTGTGAGCCTGACCGCCACCATGTGTGTGTGTGCTACTCTTTTCTTCAAATGCAAATAAATAAATGTGAGACCAAGTGTAATATGCCAAAAGAATGAGGATGAGATAAACTCTCCATTGATGGCTAGGAAAACATAATACAAGAGGGTAACAAAAAAATAATGATGAGTATCATGCCTTAAGAAAGAATCAAATAGCTGAGACTAACTAATACATATATAAGCAAGAAAAAACTAGAAACCAATTGTAAATTATTTCACAATTAACTACTAAAATTCACATGGAATAAAGAGTAGAGATCCAAAGAAAACATACAAGTTTCATGAAAAAAATTAGTTCATTAACATATAAAAAATATGTCAACACACACGCACAAACAAAAGAGACATTGGATAGCCATCACATATTCCATTACTATGCATAGGAATCAATTCATGAAGTCAAGAAGATATTCATTAAATGTTAATAAATACAATCGCGTGCATTGTAAGCCTATAAAATCCTAATAATTGGATGAGAGAAGTTCATATCATCTATAAATCACAAACCTTAGCCTCATTATCACTTAGCCTATTAACTACCAAGATCAGATGCACTCAAAGCCAAGAATACTACTACTATGCTAAAGTAGTCAAGTTCCAAAATCCCCTTTGAATGAGGCATGAGGGCCCTTTCATGCAAAGGGGTGGGTGACCTTTCACCTTTCCCATGGATTTCCAAATTGCCTCATTTCACATTAAAGGCACATAAATATTTACATTCCAAGTGACCCTTGGATGGTTTGTTATTTTTAATCATTGGCATAAAAATTACAATATCATAAAAGAAACGAAATATGATTCGGCCTGCAAATAATTATGGCTGGAAATCCTCTCAATATCTTTTCCTTTTAATTGTTACCAGAGGATATTTATCTCAGTTGAGTTTGTTAACAAAAGCTATAATAAATTACTTGAGCCATACACATAGGTTTTTTTGTAACGTTCATACAATCAATTAGAAAATATTACTAGTTTATTTAGCAAGAACATTTTCAAAAGTGCATAAGTTTACATTAAAATGCTCAATAATGCTTCTGCATAAATGTCTGAACCATAAATAGTAAAATCATGGAAAGAAAAATACGTAGAGGTGTTGATACAAGCTAAGGCACAATTTATAGTAAGTGCCTCTTTATCCTTTATAATTTTCAAACACATATTAAATTTCTACAACCTAGATATTTATCCTTTATTCCTTCATATGACTATTGTCTATGAAATAAATAAATTTTTCATCCTCAAATAATCCATTAGAACAAAATAGTATCAAAAGTACGGAAACTAAAACAAAATGGGTTCAGTGGGGTAGTGTTCCAACTAGCTCCATCTAACTTCATTCATGCAAGAAAGTGAGCAACCATTAGCGTACCAAATAAAAACCTTTCATTAAAAAATAATAAGGAGTATAATAAATAGAGTGGTTTAATATAATGATTTCTTAGGGGTTGGGAGGAGTATACAACCTGTAAGTTTCTATTTCATTTTTATACCACAATTAATTAATCAATTCCCTCTCTATGGCTCTAGCCTTAATTTATTCTTTCATTCCCTCTTCAGTTTTAACTTTCTTCTATCACTTATGGAGTAAAAAATATATGCATACAAGAGTTAAGAGGAGGATTTGGGAAGACACAAATCCATTTTTTTGGAGTATTGATCCAAAATTAAGTCCATGATAACTCTAATAAGAGAATGTTCCCATATCTCTGTAAATGGCCTGAATTGCCATAGAAAATGATGCATAAACCATTGCATAGTTGAAGTGAATAACAATGATTCCAAAAGGAGTAACCTTTTGTTCTGAGATGTAGAAAAAATTATCAAAAGTGAATTCCTAACTTTTACTCTTTACCAAATCTCCAATGCTTGAAAATTTCTGTCACTATTTCCGACTGTATTTAGGGTAATGCTTCTCATGCCAGGTCTCTATTTAATTCTGATAATGTGGGGGCCTCCTAGCACTGAATTGTGTGAAAAATCCTAATTCTAATGTCTAAAATTAATTAATATTATTTGTCTCCTTTTAGTGTTAGTATCTGACAACACTTTGAATGTTAGATGTTCGTGTTACATGCATGGGTGTGCAGGCTCATCCGTTGAACAATAATGGTATTCTTTGCAATGTAGCATTTAATTTATAAGCCTTGCAAGCAATTTATTATCCCTTTGAAACACTGTGTATGCCCTTGACTACATGCATTGGTATATTAACCCTTTATATTACTCCATTCATGTTGATCCTTCATCGTTTCTTTGGAATTTTATATATATTCTTTCCAATGTATTTATTTGGATAACCTTTGCAACATATTTTAATGTATTATTCAAAGCACTCGAATATATTATTCCCTGTAACACAATGTACTATCATAATATCTCTTTTAACACATAGTATTATGCACTTTCTCTTCTTCAATGGATTGACATATTTCTTCAAGGCATTTGCATGAATTGTTTTATCATGCCCAAGGCACTGTAAGATTAAATCAATGCCACTATTCTAATTATTCTTTCAACGCACCTTGGCAATTACTCCTCAACACAACTTAAATGGTTTTCAACACCTTTTTAAATTGTTTTGAACACCTCTTTGAATGATTATCAAATTAACCTATGATATGATCCTCATCAACACATTGTGTAATAGTTTAATGTGGATTGCGTTATCAACTCAACACAACAATATGTATATTACTTCAGTGATAAATATGTGTATTTATTCAACGCGTTTTTTTTATCCCTTTCAATGCACTTGATATGTATTCCAAGCAACACATTTTAAATATATTCCATATGACACATTTCATATGTATTCTTTACATTTCACTTTATTTATTCTCTTCAACACATTGTATCATCATCATTTTCAATGCACTATGTTATCATCTATTATCATTGCATTCATACAAGCTTGTGTGCTGTCAAACCAGGAGGTAACTCCACAAAGTAGAATATGAATTTGATGGATGGTGTGCATGAATTTATACATAGAGGTGAGACTGCTGGGATTCATTTCTTAATGTCTCTTAGCCTTTCTTATTTCCTAATTTACATTATTATAAAATTTCACCCAATTCCTCACGATTATGTATCAACATTCCCCCCCTTAATCTGAAGGGACGTTGGTGAGTCCAAGCATCGTTTTGAAATTTTCAAACTTTTCTCTTCCAAGCGCTTTGGTGAAGATGTCTGCAGCATACTCATTTGTGGAACAATGACGTAGATGGATAGTTTTGGCCTCAACATGATGTCGAATCAGATGGTATTTTGTATTGATGTACTTCGTTCGATCATGGAACTTTTGGTTCTTGGCCAACTTTATTTCAGAAGTGGTGTCAATCATGGGTGGAGTTAAATGCATTTGTTTCATTTGTAAATCTTCTAGGATTTTCCCGAGCCACACAATTTCCTTTTTTGCTTTAGTTGCTGCCACATCTTCTGCCTCAGTTGTGTAATCTTTTGGAACTGACTGTTTGCGTGATCTCTAGGAGAAAACTCTTGATCCAAGACTCATAGTGTAACCTGAAGTAGATACCCCAGTTTCTTTGTAACGAGAGTATCCGATAAAGCTGAAGTCACCCACCTGTGTATATTTGAGTCCAAAGTCTTGAGTTCCCTTCAAGTACTTTAGAACTCTTTTTTTCGTAGACCAATGTCCTTCACAAGGTTTTTGCATAAACTTGGAGAGGATTCCAACAACAAATGAGATGTTTGGTCTGGAAGTAGTCAGGTAGATGATACTTCCTACAAGATGTCTATACTTCGTTACATCCTCGAATTCCTTCCCTTCAATGGATGTGAGCTTCAAGTTTTGTTCCATTGGAGTGGTCAAAGGATTGCATTCATCCATGCCAAACTTGTTCAAAAGATCTCCAATTTACTTCTTTTGAGAAAGGAATATAAATTTAGGATGTTGAGTTACTTCAATACCAAGATAGTAGTGAACATAGCCCAAATCATTCATTTCAAAAAATTTCTTCTATTCTTTCTTTATGGATGCAATATATGTCTCATTGTTCCCCATGATAAAAAGATCATCTACATACACCACAATATATACAACAGTTTTCCCAGATTTCTTAACAAACAAAGTTGCATTATCAAGATCAAAATGTTTGAAGTTAAGTTTTAGAAGATGCTCAGTTAATTTCTCATATCAGGCTCGCAGTGATTTCTTGAGGCCATACAAGGATTTTATAAGCTTGCATACTTTATGTTCTTGGCCATTCACAACAAATCCTTTTGGTTGGGACATAAAAAAATTATGCTTTAGATCGCCATTCAAAAAGGCGGTTTTTACATCCATCTGATGGACTTTCCAACCCTTCTAGGCTGCTAGGGCAATGAGTGTCTGGATGATGGCCCATTTTTCCATGGGGGGGGAAGTTTCCTCATAATCAACCCCTTCTTTCTGTGAAAAACCTTTTTCCACAAGCCTAGCTTTGTGCTTTTCAAGTGAGCCATCTGCTTTGTACTTGTTCCTGTAGAACCACTTGCAGCCAATTGGTTTGGTTCCCAATGGAGGATCAACCAACTTCCAAGTTCCATTCTTTATCAAGGCATCATACTCCTTTTGCATCGCTTCATTCCATTCATCATGAGAAGTAGCTTATTTGAAGGAAGTTGGTTCAAGATCTGTAGACAAATTCAGTTCACAGTTATAAGAAATATCCATATCAATAGGTGAATCTAAATTATCTATGTCACCTCCATTTTTCCTGGTGGAACCTCTTGTTCTTGTCTTTCCAACCTCATTGGGGTGAGAATTTTCTAGTGTCTTTGTCATCCATTTTGGGGGACCTTTCTAAGATGTCCCAGGTTGCTCATTTGACTGTGTTGGAATTGAATCAAGATTCAATCTCCTAATGCTGTCAATCACATCATTCAAGGTGTCATTCGTGGTTGGTCCTTTATGTGGGGGAAAGAGTGCTTCAGAAGATGATTCCACAAATTGATTCAATATAGGATTCCCCCCTTCAAGATGTGGAATTTGATTATCAAATTTTTGAAATGACTTTGCATGTGTGAATCTATCCAAGCGATCAAGTTGTCGCTCAACAACATTGTCAGTCTTGGAAGATTCAAGGAATATGAAATATCTGTATACGAAAGCTTATTATTGACTTCATCATAGAGATGATATCCTTTGGAGGTATTAGAATACCCCAAAAAGATACATTTTAGACTTCTAACACCAAGTTTATTTCTTTGCACCTTAGGTATCAAAGCATAATAGGTGGAACTAAAGACCCTGAAATTCTTTACTGAAGGAATGTGGCCATGCCACATTTCATAAGGATTTTTTTTTCTGATTGAATTAGGACACATATTCTTTATGTACACAGCACATATAACTGCATCAGCCCAAAACATCAATTTTACATCTTAAAAAAACATCAAGAAGGGAACCATATTTAAAATTGTCTTGTTCATTCTTTCAGCTACATCATTTTGTTTGGGATTATAGGGCACAATTGTTTGATGTTTGATCCCATGTTGGTGAAGATAGTTTTCAAATTCGTTTGAGGTGTATTCCTTTCCATTATCAGTGTGCAAAGAGTCAATATGAGTTTGTGCATCATTTTCAATCCATGCATGAAAATTCTTGAATGTTTGAAAAGAATCAGATTTTTTCTTCAATAAGCAAACCCAACACATTCTGGTGTAATCATCAATAAATGTCATCATATATTTATTTCCATTTGCAGAGGCAACATGCATGGTTCCACATAAATCTGAATGAATAAGCTCAAGTTTTCTATGTGCTCTGGAATGTGAATCATGAAATGACTATTTGTTATTCCTAGAATACAAGCATCACATTGCTTAAGTTTGCTAGGAATTGTAGGCAATCTAGTAATGCCATTTTTCTTCAACAATCAAAGGTTGTCATAGTTTAAGTGTCCAAATAGAGCATGCCATAAAACACTTGATGGGAATGTACCTTCATCATGATGAGAATTGAATGCAATTTTTTGTGCATGAGCAAAGGTACCTTGTAGCTTTATGAGTCTTCCTTCTTCTAGTCCCTCCATGAAAAGTGAGCGATCTGATGCTTTTTTGACCTCAAGCTTGCCATAAAACATGTGAATTGAGTGTCCTTGTTGGAGGATGTGGACCAAGGACAAAAATTTTCTCCTCAAATCATGGAGGTATATAACCTCATGTAGAAGATGATCTGGAAGATGAGGCAACTTAAGCCTAATTTTGCCAAGACCTGATGGCTTGAGTTTAGATTTATCTGTGAAGTATAATGCTCCATCAACCTTGTCTATTAAATTCTTCAAAAAAATATTTTCTAAAAGTCATGTGACATGTTGCTCCTGAATCTAGTAGCCAATCATTTCTCCAAGAAGTAAATGAAACATTAAACAAATATTTAGTTACTCCATTGTTACAATGTGCTACAACATAATGAATGGATTCAGGTGTTTTACCTTTGTCTCTATCATGATTTTTACCTTTTTATTGATTTATTTGCTGATCAATTTTATCCCAAGGAAACTTAAATGTAGATGCATCATTCCAATCTTTATTGCAAGGTATACAATTAAGATCATATTTTTCAGTTTGAGTTTGTCTGACCCCACTTCCTCCGAAATTCCTTCTTCCTCATCCTCTTTGGCCACCTATTTATCTGGAAGAATCTTGAGCATGAGTATTCTCTCTATGTGTGAAACATACAGCCTCTTCAGAATACAAAGGGGTTTTCTTCTTTCCAAAATCCTTCTCTCTTTCTGCAAACTTTTTCTCAAGGGAATCAAAGGTGATCTTCATGAGGTTTCCACTTCCTTGCAATGACTCAAGGTAATGTGAATAAATGGGGTACAATTCCTTAACATAAGCTATGAGAGGTATGCCAACTTCTACACCAGTATTCTTAATGTCATGCATGATAGATCTTACTTCTGATGCTAAAGCAAGAGGGTCATCATTTTTCAATTCAAGGTTGAACGAATTAATCATTAATTGAAAAATTTCAAGTTCTGAGTGTGAATCATAGAGTTATTTTAATTTTATCAAGGCTCCATAGGAATTTTAAAACGATTTAATATGGCATCTCACCTTTTCATTTACAGAAGCTTCAATCAAGGCATACGCCTTGCAATTATTGTTTTCCCAAATGACGATCTCCTGGTCTGAGGTGGGCTTTCTTGGTGGATTATATACTTCTCCTTCAAAAATTCCTCTCCACGACTCATTAAAAATAAGAGTGTGATTGATTTTCCAAGACCATTCAGGATAGTTCTCCTTGCTGGAGAGAACAATGCCCACAATAGATATGAGACAATGCATTGTGACTCTTGGGAAAAAAAAAATTATAGGAGGGAAAAAAAATCAATTCTAGTATTAAATGTACTTTACTACAAAAAAATCAATTCTGGAGTGAAGAGTCACCCTACTGTAAATAATTAATTCTGGTAAATAAATATATTATGTTGTGAAAAAAACCAGTTCTAGGAAAAAAAACAAAACAAAAATTGTGTAAATTTTTTCTTTTGCATAGGGGAGGTTAGACCTGGGGAAGGTTGGACCTAGGGGAGATCGACCTATGGAAGGTGGATTATGGGGAGGGGAGGAGGAGGGGGGACGGAAACGAGAACGGGCGTGATGAGGGGCTGTGGGGGTGGTGAGTGAGAGTGGTGAGGGGGAGAGGTTTCGGGAGTGATGAGGGTTGTTGGAGTGACGGGGAGGGGGATGGGAACGGGGAGAGGAAGGAGTGGTGATGGGGGAGAGGTGAGGGGGAGGGGGAGTGAGTGAGAGTTGTGAGGGGTTGCAGGAGTGAGGGGGATGGGGACGAGAATGGGGGGAGTGAGGAGTGGGGGAGAGGTGAGGGGGAGAGGGATTGAATAGAGAGGGAGATCTTCGGGGATGGGGGAGAGGTGAGGGGGAATGGGATAGGCTATGGGGATGGGGGAGAGGTGAGGGGTAATGGGAATGGGAGGAAGGAGGAGTGGGGGAGAGGTGAGGGGGAGGGGGAGTGAACAACGTGAGAGATCCACGAGGACAGAGATAGATATGAGTGATGAGCGAGGGAGAGATATGAGCAATGAGTGAGGGTGTGATATGAGAGATGTGCGAGGGAGAGATATGATCGGTGAGCGAGGGAGTGATATGAGCGATAAGCGAGGGAGAAATCTCAGGCTACGACTGCCAGGAGAAGCAGGAACAAAAAAATCAAATGGAGGCACCAACAGGAGAAGCCAAAAAAAAATCTGAATGCAGCAGAGAGCAGCACAAAATCTGAATGCAACAGGGAGCAGCAAAAATAAAATAAAATTGAATGCACAGACTTTCAAACAACAAGAATATGATAGTCTGCAAAAATGCAGAACAGGGACAGGAGGGAGTTAAACCAAGGGAAAGAATGCCAAAAAATGGATTGGATTTGATACCATGTCAGACCATGAGGTAACTCCACAAAGTAGAATATGAATTTGATGGAGGGTGTGGATGAATTTATACATGGAGGTGAGACTGTTGGGATTCATTTCCTAATGTCTCTTAGCCTTCCTTGTTTCCTAATTTACATTATTATACAATTTCACCCAATCCCTTAGGATTATGTGTCAACACGTGCATTGATATCTTTCTTTTCCACAGGTTGATTATAACCTTATTTGTATCTTCTAATATTATCCTTTTCATGTTATCACCTATTTTGTCAAAACTTTTCAGACTATTGCAATGGATTTTCTAAGTTGCTCTGTAATGCCTCTCAATGGATCATGGTATTACTTTCAGCACAATGTTTACACAATTTCTGCATAGGCTAGTATAGCACTCTCACTACGTTTGTAGCGTTAATAACCATCACACTTCTTGTAATATCATTCCAACACAATGTAATACATCCCTTGCATTATCATCCAACGAAACACACACACACACACACAAATATATATATATATATATATATATATATATATATATATATATATATATATATATATATATATATATATATATATATATATATATATATATATATATATATATATATATATATATATATATATATATATGTATGTATGTATCTTTGAATGCAACATTAATTTATACATCATTTAAAACCCACCTTTGAATTGTTTCTCATCACCTTCATTAAACACTACAAAATGAAAGGAAGTTTATAAGACTAATAGGAAGTAAATCGAAATTTAACATTTACATATGAAATAATTGAAAAAATAAATCTAATTAGACATTTATCATTAATGTGAGTGAGCATATTTTTTCACTTGAATTTCATGGTTCTAGCATTTCCCATTAAATCTCATCCATGCCATTAGCTCCTTTGATTTTATGTAGAAGACCATGTTCTTTGAAGTTGGAAAGTGAAAATTAAAACATGCAATGGTTGCCTCATTTCATTTTAAACCTAATATGGGTTTAGAGAGCATGAGATTGAGGAATAAGGAACGTTCTTTTAGTTTTATACCTCCAACAAAACTTGGAAAAGTGTGGAATTATCCCCATGAAAAATTTTAGATGACAAAAAAGGCTTCTCTTGATATTATTCACTTGTAATCAAGATTAGCTACACTAATTATTTAATTCACAATGCAATCTTTTGCAAACTTGACTGCTAATATTAGATGCAACCATTTATGGTAGAGCTTTGAGTTTCAGTGCAATTCAAACATATTTATATCCAAAACTAGTAATCATGTGCATACAAGTATATTTGTTCAAGCTAGTGCAATTGGAATTTGTAAATAAAAATACATGCTCTTCAAATATAAAATCTAGAAGAAACTTCCAAATGATTTGCAAAAGTAAGCAATAAAGGTGTTTCTAATGTATTATCTTGAAACAAGTTTATTTTTAAATGTGAATTATTTAGAGAGTCAAGCTTAATCCCAGAAAAATGATTTTCCTTAAAGCATCTGAATTAACTTAATCACTGAAGTGTCATGAATATGTGATGCACTTTTAAACATGATAATGCAACCAATATGAATGGAAATGCGAGGAAATGTTCATGAAGATTGAGTTTTGGAGATGCAAATTCAAAGTTGAGGATTAAGTCAAAACATGGCTTGGACCTTCACTCATAATCATGATACTATAGGTATTTAAAGATGCATCAGTAAAACAAAAAAATGAGACCCAAGATGAAGTAAGAATATCATATTTACTTATGCGAAATAAATTCATGCTTTGTGAATTTCAATGCATGTCATGGTAGTTAGTAGCTTAAGAGAAAGTGAATGAAGCAACACTTTGACAAAACATAATGCATTGAAAATATAAAGCGGGCATGGTAATCAACAACCACAAATTTCAAAAATAACTAGATCATCTGTGGGTTTGACCAATTCAAAACATAAACGCACCTACTAAAACTTGAAAAATAGAGGGGGGCCTAAAAATTCAGGCATTTAGGCTAAATTTTTTTTTTGAGGTTGTTGTAGCGGCTAAAATAGAATCTTACATCCTTAATGATTTGATTGCTTCATATATAGGATTAGGATAAAAAACCTAATGATTTGAGATGCAAATATAATAAAAATTCGATTTTGAGAGAACAAGTGTGTGTGTGTGTGTGTGTGTGAGTGTGTGTGAGGGAGAGAGAGAGATTATTTTTTTAGGATATACAAATCCATTGTCCATGACACTAAATACACATATTGAGTTAGCTATAAAGAGTACAAATATATAAATTTAAAAAGAAAATAGTTTTACTATTTTTTATTTATTTTTCTCGTGACATATATCAAAATCTTAAAATGCATCCTTATTTTATTTACCATAGTTTCTTTTGGGCCTTAACCACACACACACACACACACACACACACACATATATATATGGTTCACTAGAGGACATTGGGACCTATAATATTAAAAAAAAATTCCTTAATAATGTTAAGATCTTTTTAGGTTGCAGTAACAAAAGACCTTGTAATGTTAAGGATATAATGACTTTCACAGGTTGTTCTTGGGAACAACTAGTTTCTCCAAACTGATATATATATATATATATATATATATAGAGAGAGATATATATATATATTAGCTTTTTTTGTTTGTGTATTCACTTATATAATGCAATAAAGAAGTTGTTTGAGTTAGGTGCACCAATGAAATGAATCAACGATACTACCTAGCATGATGTTTACCAATGAATGGGTCACAACTTACCATTGATTACCCGTAATGACTTAACCTAGCCATTATCTTACTCATACATCAACTCTCCATACTACCTCTTCCTTGGAAACATACATACATACATACAAATATATATATATATATATATATATATATATATATATATATATATATATATATATATATATATATATATATATATATATATATATATATATATATATATATATATATATATATATATATAAATTTTTTGAGAAAATAGTTCTGTAAAAGAAAAATATGCTCTCGACAACTTTAAAAACATTTGCAGTAAGATTCCATCATTTGCATATTCCAAGGTTGTACTAACATAAGCATATGCATTAATTGCATGAAAATTAACATACCATTGTCAAGAAAACTCAAAATTCACATATTTAAACACAATTTACATAAATAAAGATTATACATTTGGAAATCTGATTCTTCCTACATTCCATATTTTTACACCAAATTCAAATTAATTTTTGAAGTACTTCTAATCATCCATCTAGGTTAGTAGATTATTGTTTTTCCATCTTTTAATTGCCACTAATGTGTCATGAGATATTATAGTCAGCATGCACCTATACTATTACACTTCTTGAAGAGTGGTTTCCCTTAGTAAGGCTTCATTATTATCTTGGGTGACAAAGACAAGGATGTGTTGACTGCTATTTTCTATGGAAATCCTTTGATTCCTTCTAGGTTAAGTGAGTAATTTTCTGTGGTAATTTTTCAATTCCATTTTGATGTCAATGTGTTTATAACATTTTTCTTTGACAATTTTGTTAGTGCCAAAATCCTATTATGATACATGTATGAGTCATGGAGTGATGTAAGAATTTTGTGTTACTTTCGCCTTCCTTTAGCCATTGTACTCTTATTTTTTTTCCAAGAGAACTCATCTTGCTTGTTACACTCCTCTCTTTGCATCTAAACTTGGATTTCCTAAGTGATAAGCTCCTATATTCCTCTTTATATAATGTTCCTTTATTATACAATCTCCATTCCGTGAACAAATGATTTAATTGCCTTAAAAATATCTTTGAATTCCTCCTTATTACATTGTTTTAGACAATATTTTAGATATTTATCTTTTGTAATACATGGTAAATCCTACATTTACTAGACATTAGGGTAGTTTTGAGGTTAAAAATGTGTCTCAAGGCAAAAATATGTACTAACAAAATTAACTTTTAAATAACTAATAAGATTCAATATGATAATGTCTTCCTCAGGGGAAGGGAAAAGAAGAAAACTACATATTTTTAATCGTATTTTCACCTTATTCCTTATATGATTACTCAAATTCCAAGTGTGTACACCCATTGGATGCAGAACTAAATTCCACATCCAATGAATATCCACTGAACATACTTCTGAGTAGACCCACATCGAAAAAAAAATGAAAATACATGAACATGCATTTTTCATGTATTTTCATTTTTTTTTATGTTGGTCTACTCAAAAGTATGTAGAGTGGGTAATACTTGGATATGGAATTTATTTCCACATCTAATGGGTGTATACACTTGGAATTTGAGTAAACCTAAAATGAGATAAGCTGAAAATACAATTAAAAAGTAGTTTCCTTTCCTTAAAAAAAAGAACTATTATTTTATTATTTTTCTCAGGAGGCCCATTTTAGACCTAAAAATTATCCTAATGGATTTTTTCCACCATTTTGTGACATTATATTAGAAATATGGGTGGTTTACTCAAAATTATTCGAATCTCAATGGACAACTTATTTTGATTCTCATCTAGTCCAAAGCTATACTCATTAGCTAGTGATCCAAGCTTGTACATGAAAGTATTAAATCGTTTAAGATTATAATCCCATTACCATTAGGGTTTTTGAGATAAAAATTAGTCTAATATGGAAGCTATCTGATAGATACCTCCTATTCTATCGTTCCAAGTGTGTATGCCATTGGTAGTTTCTATATATACCAAATTTACACTCATAATAGTTTCTTTGAAGAGCTCTGAATTTACATCCAACGTTTTTATTCCTCCCCTGTTTTACTCTAAGGATTTTATCATGTTGGATTCTCCTCCAAAAATCCAATAGCCATTTTAATTGATTTGGGGGATGGTTTGGATGTTTTGAAGAAAGGTTAATTTTCTGACATGTAGATTGGTCACATAAGCATAAGAAATACAGCCTAATGTTGTTGATCTTATTAACCAAATATTTTTATGACAGTTCTTCTAGTAGATAAGAAGTTTGTTAGCATGATTTTTTATGGGTTTCATATATTAATTATCCCTTGTACTACCCCTTTAGCATCTATTTCCATTGAGTTAAAGCTACACCAACAAATGGCTATGAGTTTGGATAACATATTGATAATAAACTTTGTTTTCTGAAGCATAAAGATAGTTGACTGATTTTTAATTTTTTTTCTTTAAAAACCTCTGCTTGCTTTCCCCATTGAGACCTCTCACATTCCAAGGGTGTATTCACATTGCGTATTGGACAGAAATACATGGAACTTATCTATTTTTAAATTTATCCTTCTTGAATTTACCAACATTTCTCGTTATTCTAGTAGTATTTTTTATTGCTCCTACAACATCTTGTTTTATTGTTTTTACCTATTCTTGATTTTTTTTTGAAGCATTGGTTTTCAAACTAAATAACCATGTCAATTATGTGTACATTTATATAAAGCATTATATATGGAACACAATGAGTCTACATGACATATTCTTCACCATAATGTATTTCACTGAAAATTATTTTTCTTTCTCTTTTTTAAGTCGGTTACTGGCTCCAAATCAACTATCCTTATCATGAATTCACCTAGAGATACATATGTAAAATGCAATTTTATCATTACCATAATAAATGAAATTACAAATTTTTCCCTTGAGAAAAAAATGACTCTGCACAACACATAATGAGTTCAGTGATCAGAGACTAACTTGTACGTTTTATAAATTTGATATTTTAACATATATATATATATATATAATTTTGAAAGAATATTTTTCCCTAAGGAAAAATCACAATTTTCATTAAAGAATGTGAAAATTACATTATATAAATGCGCTACAGTCCATTCAAAAACATATCGTTGAGAAGAAAACAACCATCCATCCTAGAAAGTCGCAAAAAAAATTAGGCCTAAAATATTTCTTGGTTCTACATCTGAGTGTAGTCAAAATACATAAATATTATCATAAAAAACATCATAAAAAAACCTCCTAGATAGTGGGAGGATCTAAAAAAATACATGTCATGAAGATGAGATAAGACAAAAGCTTTAATCCTACAACTGGTCCATCCCCAAGCCTTCTATGAAAGGTTTGTAATAGAACTCGAAATGTACATCTCCATTTTATTATGATGTCTTCCACATGCCACAAGCTTGTTGCACTCCCGCTTTGGAAAGCTAATCAATAATGGTGTTCCTTTCCTAGTCTCGCCGAAACCAAGTTTTCTTTTGCCACCTTCCGGTAACAATCCAAAACCCTCGCTTTCATGAAATATACTTTACTACTTTGGGATGAGATTATTTACTAATAGCTACCACAAAATTCTTTTATGAGACTATAATTCTTGAAACCACAACAATCACAGTCTTAGAGCCATCTCCTCCCCAAATTACTTTGATAGTTTCCTCATTTTGAAAGAATATAATATTATGATGTAAATAAATATTTGAAAGGAATAGTCCCTTGGGGGAAGCTCAACTGGTGATCGAAGTAATGTGAAATTTATTAAAACTGAGAGACCCATGGTTCAAATCCCCCCTGTCGTGATGTGTTTTACGGGGAGGAGGAGAAGTCATAGACCCCTAGAGGTTTACCAGTAGCTATGTGTCAGGCGGGTTGCTGGGTTCTAATGGGATAATATATATATATATATATATATATATATATACAAAGGAATAATAATATTTTCATCAAGTACAAAGATATATATTATATACATTTAAAAAACATAATAGAATACTATACTTAAAATAAATGTTTCTATTAAAAAAAATATTAAACAAATAAAAATAAAATAATTATTAAAAATCTATATTAAATATATAAATTTTATTTTTATTATTTATATACTTATTTTAATTAAAATAATAATAAATATTTTAAGCCTTGATGGGGTTTGATGAGCATGTGGAGGATGAGTTCAGAGGGGTTCCCACCAACCCACCAACTCTCGAGATCATTAAAGAGGGGGGTGGCATAGCCTACCCCACTTTTTTGAAGAATGCGATGAGTGTATTAATGGAAAAATGGATTATTAGGTTCCAACACTTTCATTCACAACAAATTTGTTGTAATGTAGGCTCTTGAGATTCACAAGTAGAATCCCCTTGATGAAAGTGGGATTAAGAGACTTCCCTGTGAGCTTCGATTTCATGAATTGTGTGGTTGGGAAACATAATACTCGAGTGGAATATTTGGAAGGTTTAAGCAGGAATTTGCAAGTGGATTCTTATATCAATTGCAAGCCCTGTAACAGTAGCATCCTTCTATTTTCTGGGTCACCAAATAATGGAGGTTGCATTGGAAATATGGGGGACATTGTGGTTCCTAGCATGACTGTAATTTATGGCAAGGGAGAAGTTTCATACTTTGACTGGAAAAATACAGTAACGAAGGACTCCAAATTTGGTTCTTAGACATGGTTAGATTCTATTATTCTACAAGAGAATCAAAAGGTAATTATGTATTCCTCGCTCCATGTGTATTTTTGTTTAGTTCATGGCTGAAATTTATCTGTACTGGGTCATTTTCTTAAATTTCTAGTAGGGATTGTGATTATTGTGTTTAATTTGAATTTGGGAGCTCTAGTCTTCCATGACCTCTTATCAACTCTTAGACTAAAACGTATTCATCATAATAGTATATTCACCAAAAAATTGAGGCTCATGCTTCTATTCTTCTACCCCTCAGTTTTTATTAGTAATTTGGTAGTCAGTATAGTCTAGGCTACCGAGGTGTTTTTGGCTTGGGCAAGGTATTGAGAGACCAACCCTTTCCAGTCTTGTATACTCCATATATGCATCCAACATGTTGGTTTTTATTTAGCATCTATGGATTTTTGTGTGTGGTCTTTTTAGGGATAGTGGGGGATTACTACTGAATAGGATTAGAATTCCACATTAGCATAGTCGTAGTTTCCGCAGGGCTAGGGAACATGGACAACCTATCAAGTATCATATCAAGATCGTGACATAGGAGGTGATGACAACATACCATGAAATGTCATCACTAGGTACATAGACATATAATGCAGAGGTCAGAGGTACATTTCTATTAATATAGATAGGCCTTCTCTGACATAAAAGTTACATATGAAGTTCTCACTAGCTCCCTGACCATAGCCATACCAGGGGAAGGAGAAAATAGTACATACATGCTGATACTCTCCACTGGTAGCTAAAGAATTTTTTAGGGAGAGTCCTAAAAGAAAAGCACGAGGATAGGAATGATATCATCTCATTCCTAAACAACATTCAACTAAGCTAATCGAAAATGCATCATTTCCTTGATAGGATGGAAGCATGATTGAGTCATATAGAGAAGAAAATTCAATTTGAATTCAAACTTCTAATCCTTCCCAACACAAGATCAAAATACCTGGATCTAATGACTTCCTCATATTCCTGAGATGACTACCTGTTTTGGTTTTCTTATGGGTGTTTTTCTAAACCTTTGGTCATATGATGTTCTATATATTGTTGTTACTTTTGTTTTTTATAGACACCCAATGTTATCACAGTCCGACCAACAAATCTGGATAGAGTAAGATTAGTATAGTTTTATAAAATGGATATCAATTATGTAATCTATTATCTTTAATATAATACTTTCAACTTACAGAAAATAATCAATATTTTAAAACTAATAATATCATTTAATATATACTATGATAAAATTTTACACCTATAATATAAATATAAATTAAACTTTCATAATTATGTTTAATCCTAACTTCTTTTCAAAAAATCAAAATACAAGATGATAATTTACATCAAACCCTATCAAATTAATTTTAACATAACATAAAAACCTTTATGGAATTTATTTTGATATTTTTTTATAAAAAAATCTTAAGTTTTAGTATTTTAAATTTATTATATTTAAAATTTAAAATATATAATAATAATAATAATAATAATAATAATAAATATTTAAAAATAAAAATATATTAAATATATTTATTTTTTGTCAAAAAAAAAAAGTAATTTTATTCATTAAGAATGATTAAATTTACATTTGGTAGACACATCAACTATATGTATGCATAGAGAAGCCAAATTAGATGCACATTGCATTCGTTCATATAACTCTTTTGACGTATGGAACAATAAAAAAGAAAAAAAATACAGTAATATTTACCTAGAAATCTCAAAGTTACTTGCGATAAAAATCACTAAGCTTCTCCCTTTTTCCTTTCTTCTCCTGGACTTTTTTCCAATCCCCTGGGTTGGGATTAGTAATTACCATTGTCATTTATTTACTGTTAGTTTGTATTGGTACTTCTTTATTTGAATCTGAGCTCTCAGACGCATGTGTTATCTTTGTGCCTCTTATGCACTGTGCTTTGTGTATTTCCGCTTTTTGCTGCTCTGGTATGTGTATCATTGCTAGTTTGTTACCTTTCTCTAAGGGGGCTTCGGTTTCGCGCAAATCCTCGGCTCCCTCATCCCCTTGTTTATTTTTTTGTTGTTGTACATCCATGCTTCAAGAGTTTTCCATATTTTATTCTTCCTCTTCTAAAAGGCGTGGATTTAAAAATGGTTATCTATTTGGCTTTTGAATCTGTCACTTTTTATTTTTTGGGGTTTTTTTTCCCTGAGGATGTGTATTTTGTAGGAGTCTAGTTTCAAAATATATACAACACATGAGTGCCATGTTTTCATAATGTAGTAATTGAGTCCACTGAAATTTGTGATGAACCAAGTGAATGTGGTCACATAGCCATATTATAAGGTCCATCTCTACACAAATACGAGCAAAAGTAAACATTCCTTTTTATGTTTTCGAAATCTATCTTTTTAAACTTTCCCAGTTTATTTCTAATGCCCTATAAACCTTAATGGTACTATAAAGGAAGGGGTAGATTGTGTAGTATCACCAAAACAAGAATTATTGAGACCTTCATAGTTGTAGCATTGAACTCTGGAAAACATGAGGTTATGAAGAGTCTCGCTCTTCCCCAAAACCATGGACCCTTATTTAAAGTGAAATCTAGGTCTTTCTGTGTACTATACTGTACAATAAATAAATCCTTGGAGCATATGTAGATATCACAACTTTGGGTCCAGGTAGTGAATACCTACTGATGTAGTTCCTTCGATCTAGGCCAAAAGCCATTGAATTTGCATATAAAAACTCTAGGATGGAGAGCAATAAAAAGACCATTTACCTATGGTAAATTTACTACCATAGTTGGTTCATGTTTCATCTATTCAATGATGTAAGTTCATGGGATATTTTTGATTAGATCAAACATATTTTGTGTCTCAACCTTTCTTTTTACTTCATCCTTGAATGAGGGTGGTCCATTGGGGTTACTTATTCTTGAACGCCTCCCCTCAATCTCATATTTAATATTATGGTGGATTTCCTTTCTAAGCCATAGTCTTCGAATTGTATGGTGTCTTGCAACAATTTCCCATAAAAAATGAAACCTTCTAAATTCATTGATATACCGAGATTGTTTTGCATGATATGCTTCATATCTTTCACTACATCTGAACCCTGAACCGCTAAGAGGATTGATTTCCCACTTATGGTTTAAAAAAATAATTGAAAAGTCTTGTCCAAATTCGGTTTTGAATGGTGAAGTCTTTAGATTTGGGTTGGTTTAATTCAACGGACTTGGCTTCCAATCAACTCTAGATCAGGGTATCATGAGAGAACTTATTGCAAAGTCATAACTCCCTTGGGCACCTACCACACAACCTTCATAAAAAATAATATCAATCGAGCATAACATTGAAGAGAAGCTAGATCTATTAGAATAGAAGATGCCCCGATTCTGACTGATCTGATTCGGCCGATTGATACTATGATTTTGATATTTTCAATTGATAGGTAGTTGTACTGGCCGTGGTCACTGGCTGGGACCTTCGTCGCCTACAGAGTCGCCTCACACAAAGACTCCTACGGATCAGTTGTTCACTAGTAAAAAATGATGAAATTAATGACTAGGTG